>JAMQGT020012623.1:0-85000 GCA_024447675.2 Pterophyllum scalare | reverse complement strand
CTTAGAGCAAGACCTCTCCTCTCATTAGTCTTTTCATAATCCCATGTTAGTTTGTGAATACATTTGGGTGCTTTACAAACTTTAATTACAGTAATGAAGTATTCAAATTAAGTGAGTAAAATACTCTTTTTAAAGCTAAAAGTGCACACAGCTGCTGATTAGACTTCTGCCTCCTCTTCTGCGGAGGAAACGGGACGCAAGGAGGTGTGGACTTCATCACATACGCTACACTGTCAGGAGTAATATTTCATTCACAAAAAACATGTACACAGATTCCGCATCTTTGCATCCAGACAAAACCTCCTGCTCTCCGGTAACGTGCAGCACCGAGGGCTGACCGTAGCCTCGTTCCTGGCCCGAATAAAGGGGCTTTTTTAAGAGATCGGTCCACACTGTTTACAACATGGCAGCTGAGTGTGGAGATATCGGATTTAAGTGCTCGCATTTAAGCTGCATAATGAATCTAAACACCTCC
This sequence comes from Pterophyllum scalare, assembly GCA_024447675.2. Lineage (NCBI taxonomy): Eukaryota > Metazoa > Chordata > Actinopteri > Cichliformes > Cichlidae > Pterophyllum > Pterophyllum scalare. Next base: position 84,525 of record JAMQGT020012623.1, on the reverse strand, counting down.
CCTGCGTCCAGTGTTAGCATTAATGTTACTGTACCTCGATTGTTCGCAGATCTCGGAGCAGAAAGGGTTAAGGAGCAAAATGATCTTTCATCCCTCAAAGCTTGAGTCGATCCATTTTCCCGAATATTTTCGCACCACAGGACGTCGGTTCGCTAACATACGATCACCGCACCGGATTGTTTCGATGCGAGCGACAGGAAGAAGCGAGATGGGGTCAGCTAGACGGCTTCTTTTTTTTTTCTTTTTTTTTTTATCTGCCAGCTCCAGCGGTTTGGATAAGAAACGCAGCCATTTTCCATTAAAAATTAATAAGACAGCAGCGCAGTCTGAGCATGCGCAGAGCCGAAAACAGGGGATGTGGAGAGGTTATTCTGCTTCCCCTCCTCTTGAACTGCTTTGACGTCCAAAAACGCTCATTTTTGGCTTTTAAGTCCCGAAAATGCTCGTTTTCACCAAAGAAGCGAGAGTAAAGGCTCAAAAACCGACTTTATTTCTTATGTTATCATCCTAAAACCGAGACAAATCAGCTTTAATGCTCACCAAGCATCGCTTCTCACCACTGATGAATAATATACAAAGAGCTGCTATTAAATAATTAACATTAGCAGTCTGAATAAATACAAAGCATCTTAACCCAATGGAAACACCAAGTTTATTTTCTTAGCAACATTGATTTTCCTGGGATCTTTCACAATAACAATGGTTGGTATGGTGTTTGTACACAAATCCGACTAAAACACGCATTAAAGAAATTGAGTTTTATACTTAAATTGTGGATTGATCATTGCAAAACTGTGCTGTTGGATGGAATAGAAATCACTGGAAAGACAAGTGGAGCACACAGAAAAAAAACAGGGGAAAAAAGAACAAAAATACAAAAAAAAAAAGCAACTAAACTGGAACACATAAAAAATATTGACTAAAATATTCTTCAGCCACTTGGATGAAATCCCCTGACAGTCTGCTGACAAACGCAAACTCCACCGGTGAGCCTCGGTTCGTCCTCTACAACACTTTGTACCTGCCTTTGCTTGTCGGCTGGTAGGAGTTTTGCTGGAGAAAGAGAAGAGAGGGAGAAAAAAAAAATCAGACACATTTCCTGCATAAATTCACTGCATGATGTCACGTTTTAACATCCAGGAGCAAAAGATACTTACTAATCGGATGAGCTCTTCCTTGATTAGCCGTGTAATTTCTGTTTTGGCTTTCTGCACAGCCAGTTCATTTGCACCTACAACACAAACAAATATTAATATTCAGTATATGCAGATTTGTTAAGAAAACTGGACACCCCATTACAGAATTCAGTGCCCCGAGGTAATTCAAAAGATGCCAAGAGAGAGAGGACTTATATTTTGCAAGAGGGAATTGGGTTACATTCCACCAGGATCTAAGCCAACAAAAGATTTTGTCCACTTCAATAACTTGAATAACTGGGCAGCAAGATCCAGATTATCTGCTCCATGCGTGATAACTAGTTTCTAAACTTCCTGCCTTGTGTTGTTCTCAAGCGATTATCCTCATTGTTCATGTTCACTGATAACCTTAGCTGATTAAGCTGTTCTGCGGGCTTGGGACTTAAATTTTTTTTAAAAAAGGACAGAAGTTCTTTCACACATACTCTCAATAGCCAGGTAGATCTTGCGCTCTCCTTCCTTGGGCTCTTTTCCTGGAGGGAAGTAGGTTCCTCTGATGGTGATGGCAGCTTCAGAGTATTCACCGATCCTCTGCAAAGCCTCTTTAGACGTCACCTTCCACCTGGCAGTCTGAGGGAGGAAAGAAAGAGGCACATTTTATAAGCCAAACTTTAACGCTTTATTTTTGGAGCAGGGGGGAAGAAAAAAAAAAAAACCTCTGCGATTCTTGATCGTTAATCAGTAGTGGCAAAAACAAACTGCTCAGTTTAAGCATCTGCCAGCTAAAAGATAAGCCTCTCACCCCAGCAATAAGATTTATATTGAGTATAAACATTTGTCAAAAATTAAAACTTTTTTTAAAATCAGATTTCTCTGCTATATTCTTAGTAGCTTAAAAAGGTCAAGGGTTTTAATGTCAAATATTTTTAATGGATGGATTTGATTAATGTTCCACTCTAATTTGCATATATGTGCTATGACAATGTCCATCCATCCACTGCAACTATCAAAAAAAAAAGAAGTTAAGCTGAGGCCAGGATTATGGTTTCTGCATCCGTGAGTCCACTAGGAGCTGCTTGAGTCTGAGTGATGAATTTCATAATCAGACGGCAAGTGCGAGGGGTCTGTGCGCCTGCCTATTTTTTTTGTTTTGGTTTTCTGGTGACCCTGTGGACTTGTGCATGGGAACAGAAATTACAATGCACCAACTACACATGCACCCGAGGAGGTGGACTTCAAAGAAGTATAACAGGAATGACTACTAGGCCATCAGGTCCACAATGAAGTACAGTCAAGGATTAAGGATAAGTCAGTCAATAGGTGCTGTTAGGAACACACATTCACAGATGCCCATAAAAAAAAAAATTACTAAATAAGCAACTGTAATATTTAAAGTTACACATAAACACTTAGAGTAACAACACTTAGCTAAAAAGCTGCCTTTTGCTTCCATCACAGCTTGAAAAACCTAACCCTGTTCCACTTCCAACCACAGGGCATGATGTGCTAATCACAAATGGCAAAGGAAAGACTTTCAAGGATGTGTAAAGTGGAATTCGTGGTATGTGTGGGTAGAATGACAACTGGTTAAAAAGTAAGCAAATTATAAAAACTAAATCATCTCTCAGTTATACAGGAGTTTATAGAATTTTAATACTCAACATAATATATGAAAGGGAAGATGGGAGAAGAGCAGGGGCCTTACAAAAACAAAGAGTGGCAGGATCTCTGTTTATTCTAGTGGAAAAGCACAAAATCACACACACAGAAGGAATTTCACTGAAAGAACATCGCTCGATATTTCTGATTACTCCCCACATGAAAGTAAACTATAATAATGTATTGTCAACACTCATAAAACTTTATATGTGGGGTTACACTAAAAGCAAAAGGCATCAATTATTATCTGCTGGGCATTCTGATAGCAGCATGGACAAGGCTACTACCAAAAGTATGTATGACCAATCAGCTACAAATTTATTTCTCCCTGTCTGGATATACATAGTCACACAAGGACTCATGTTATTGTCTTAAATATCTGTAATCTGCTGAAAAGTTTGAAATGAAAGAGTTTTGCTTTGGGTTTTTTTTTTTTCTTTAAGTGGCCTTAAACTGGAAAGGGAGAAAAATTGGAGTTCACAAAAAACAGGAAGTACTACAAAAAAAAAATGAAGAAGAAAAACACTTAATGAGACAGATTCAGTGGCTGCAGTGGACAGTTTTCATTGTTTTTCAGAATAAGTTCTTTGTGTGTTATGACTTTGGTTTTCTCTGTGGTAAGGGTCTAAGCTAACAGTCCAATGACAGGATAAACAGAAACCCACTGGCTTGTTTGTTCCACATATTTTTAACACTGCCCTCTGGTGGCAGTACACAGCTACAGCAGTCTGCCAACCTCTACACAGGACCAAAGCACAACCACACCAGTCTCTTTAAAACCTTTGGTCACCACATATTTAACAGTGTACATCACTTTTCTATAGTTCTACAGTACCTGCCAAAAGTTTGGACACAGACACCCATGTGTATGAAACAAGATTCAAAATGGGAACAAAAAGGGATCAGCAACAACCAAAGACAAATATTAGACAAGGAAATGCAAGGTTATTCTCCACAAAGTGTTTCAGTCTCATGTGTGACTCCCAACACTTCTGAAAAGAAAATCTGACACAGGGAAAATCCAAAAAACCAAAACTAAAACGGATCCCTGCTAAATATTTCAGTACAGTCCTGCGCTGTGTGGCACTGACCTGAGGGAAGTCGTTGATCTCCAGCTCCTCTTCATATCTCCTGACGGTCTCGGCCTGCTCAGCCGCCTGCCGCTCCTCCTCCAGCTTCTCCACCGGGGTGTAGTTGAGCTTGGCATTGATCTTTTCTGCCAGCTGCTCCGCAATGGTCTTGGCTGACACAGAGGGGGTCATGATGGTGCCGCCTCGCAGGATGGCGTTGGTTGCCTGCTGCATGACATCCTGTAGAAAAAGAGAAAGACCTTTTTAATTTTTGAAAACAGAACACAATGCAAACAAAATTTACATCACCAGCTGAGGTTCCAGGGTTTTTTTATGGGGTGTAAAAATCAAACCAAATTATTGCACACAATAAAAATTAAACCTAAGAGTAGAGTCTGAAAAACGAAAAGTCCAGCAGTCAGGATTGTGTGCACAACTGTCAACTTCATAGTGGCACTGGGGGCTTGACATACCTGAGCCTCAGCACCCAGGTTCTTCTGAGCGTTGATCTTGAGCGCCAGCCTTTTGGCCATTTCCAGTTTCTGGATGTTACCAGCAGACGTAGGCCCGAGTCCTGGCAAGCTTCCAGGGGCAGCTGCTGTAGCGGTAACAGCACCAGCTGGACCAGCAGCTGCACCAGGAGCAGACAGATCCTTCACCCTCTTCTTGGAGTTAAACATACTTTCGATTTGCTCCTCAATCTAAGGAGGGATAAGAGTTAAACATGTTAAATAATTATATAATTGCACCTGGGAGAGAAAAAAACATAAGAAGCTGAGCAGCTTAGTACATATTATATAACCACATAACCAATTTTTAAAAAAAATCCATTATTAACAGTGAAATTAAAAAGTTACTCACATCAAGGGCTCCGTCTTCATCATCAGAGTCCTGCAATCCGAGAGCAGCTTTCTGCAGCTTCTTTCTCTCATTTGCCAGAGCATGCTCAGTCTCATCAAACTTGAAGCCTTTTCCTGAGAAGCCACTGCTGCTTTTAATGGTTTTACCCTCCTTAATGGAGTAAAAATTGAAGGAAGAAAGAAGTTTTTTTTTTTAAATTTCATTTTCTCTTTATTACATGCATTTCTAGATCCTTTTCGGTCTGCTTGCTAATTGAGACGCCACATTCATCTAAATTTATCCTGATTAATGTTAAGTATTTATAATAAGTATCTTTTTTTTTAGTCAATGCATTAACTATGAGTCAAGACAATGCTCATACCGTTAGAAACTCAACCTGCCACTAAGCATTAGTAAAATACAGGGCTGCCTCCTGTGGACTTTTATCTTACCGCTTTCTGTTGGTCTTTGAAAGAGGCCCAAAGCTGCTCTAGTTCTGGTGGGACGGGAGAGCCCGACAGCTCCAAGGCCTTGATGATATCGCCAGCGTAGCGAACCTGATCTTCTGTGATGAACGTGTAGGCGTAGCCCTGAAAAAGCAGACATGTAAAGATTTAAACTCTCCTTCTGCTAACTACACAAAATTAGAACAATCACCAAAAACACACAAACAGCCGAAATTACAATGTATATCTATGTAATCTGCTAGTTTTTGATGTATAAAATGAATCGCACTACCTCTAAAGTGACTGACCTTGTTGCCTGCTCTGCCTGTGCGCCCGGCTCTGTGAACATAGTCCTCGTAGTGGTTGGGACAGCTGTAGTTGACCACGAGGATCAGTTGCTTTACATCAAGGCCTCTAGCTGCCACAGATGTGGCAACCATCAGACGGCATGCTCCATTCTTAAAATCGTTGATGATGCTGTCTCTGTCATACTGATCAATCCCTTAAAAAAAAAAAGAAAAGAAAAAAAATGAAATATGAAACACTAAATGTGTACCAGATGTGGCCATAACAGAACAGTAACCTCATTTAGATAAAATTATAACTGGCAGATATAAGAGACACTGACTGAATACTCACACTAGGAGGTCAGTAACTATAAATTTGTGTTTTGTTTTTTTTTTTTAATATTCCTGGTTGTTTAAATAGGTTGGATCATCCCAAATATGTGAAAATAACTACTACATTACTATGCTACCTGCAAAAAACAGGAGCTTATAAAAACTGTGTCTCCCACCGATAATATAAAAGATGCGTGCAGCTTCAGGGTCTGGATCTGTGGTTGCAAAAAGATTTTCAGTCCTACAGAAGTGAAGAAATGGCCCTCAGCCTAGATCTCAGTAAACATTTTCTTGATGATTTTATGAGTTCAGTCACTCATTTTAGGTCATATTTTGCTCATTCTAAAAACAATGTGATTGACAAGTTGTTAGCCAATGAGTGTGCAGTTTCACTGTCAGATCTATCCCTCACTCATCACATCCACTTCATCACCGCATCACCAAGCTATGGTTAAAAAAAAAAAGAAAGAAAGGAAAAAAAAGAGATAATCTTGAGGCTTCAAAATCAGAGTTCAGAAACCAATGGGTTTTATACGGGTGTATAAAGCACCTAGGCTTGCAGACTGCTTCAAAAAACATTTGTGAAAGAATCAGTCACTCTCAGGAGCTCAGTAAATTCCAGCATGGTTGCAAGGATGCCACCTTCTCCCTACTAAATTTTCCACAATCAATTGTCAGTGGTATTATAACAAAGTGGAAGCAATTGGGAATGACAGCAACTCAACCAAAAAGTGGTAGGGCACATAAATGACAGAGTGGAGTCAGCCGATGCTGAGACGCACAGGTCAGGTCACCAACTTTCTGCAGACCTTCAAACTTCATGTGGCTTTCAGATTAGCTCAAGAACAGTGCGAAGAAAGCTTCATGGAATGGGTTTCCATGGCCGAGCAGCTGCATCCAAGCCTTACATCACCAAGTGCAATGCAAAGCATCAGATGCAGTGGTGTAAAACACACCACCACTAGACTCTAGACCAGTGGAGACATGTTCTCTAGAGTAACAAATCATACTTCTCCATCTGGCAATACAACGTTTGAGTCCTGTTTCCTGGTTGCCAGGAGAACGGTACTTGTCTGACTGCATTGTGCCAAGTGTAAAGTTTGGTGGGATTATGGTGTGGGGTTGTTTTTCAGGAGTTTGTCTCGGTCCCTTAGTTCCAGTGAAAAGAACTCTTAATACTTCAGCATACCAAGACATTTTGGACAATTTCATGCTCCCAACTTTATGGAAACAGTTTGAGGATTTCCCCTTCCTGTTCCAACATGACTGCACATGAGCAAGGACCATAAAGACTAGGATGAGCAAATTTGGTGTGGAAGAACTTGACTGGCCTGCACAGAGTCCTGACCTCAACCTGATATAACACCTTTGGAATGAATTAGAGCCAAGACTGCAAGTCAGGCCGTCTCATCCAACATCAGTGTCTGACCTCACAAATATGCTTCTGGAAGAATGGTCAAAAATTCCCATAAACACTCCTAAACCTTGTGGAAAGTCTTCCCAGAAGAGTTGAAGCTGTTATAGCTGCAAAGGGTGGGCCGACATCATATTAAATGAAGAATGGGATGTCATTCAAGTTGATACGCATGTGAAGGCAGACGAGTGAATATTTTTGGTAATACAGTACATGTCTGTATTGTCCTCAATCATAGCGTGACTCATTACCTCCATGTAAAGACATGCACGGGTACGAGGCTTTCATCAAGTCTTTGAGGAGTCCATCTGCGTGCTCCTGTTTGTCCACAAAGATGATAACAGATCCTTTTTCCTGGTAGTGACCCAGAATCTCCAGAAGCTTCAAGAATTTCTTGTCCTCATCAATCACCAGCTACAGGAATACATACAGAAAATAAAAGAGATTAAGTTAAAACTAAACTAGAGAACAAAGAAAACAAACGTCTCCTTTAAAGACTCGTCTTCAGTGAGATGTAATGTAGATGACTTACCACGTGTTGTTCCACGTCAGAGCAGACGACACTGCGGCCTCCAACTTGAATCTCAAGAGGCTTTGACAGGATCCTGCGAGCCAGTGCCTCCATGGCTCTGGGGAAAGTTGCTGAAAACATGACCGTCTGACGGTCTGGGCGCACGTTGTCCACAATACGCATCACCTGGTGTGTGAAGCAGACAAAAATTATACTAACTGCTAAAAATTATAATTCAATTCAAATCAATTTTATTTATATAGCGCCAAATCACAACAAACAGTTGCCTCAAGGTGCTTTGTATTGTGGGTAAAGACCCTACAATAACACAGAGAAAACCCAACAGTCAAATCGACCCCCTATGAGCAAGCACTTGGCGACAGTAACGTCGCCAAGTGCTTGTAAGTGCTTGTACCGTGCTTGTAAGCTAGCAATGCTTCATTTGATGCTGATAACAATGATGTGTGAAAAACTGCATGTTAACACACAATAAATGTGGATATCACCCACCTGTGGCTCGAAGCCCATGTCAAACATCCTGTCCGCTTCATCCAGTACCACATATGTGACTCTGCGAAGGTTGGTTACCCGACCTACACATTAAGGAAGAGGGGCATGAGGAAATCAGTTAAATCTGAACAACGTGGAGGGATTAACACGCACCCTGCCTTCTTTATATCACATGAAACTAGTCTAACAAACAGAGAAAAGCTTTTTCCAGGATACAACTACTTGATATTACTTGAAAATAAATCAAGACTTCCTAATTTCAGCACATTTTTCAAGTGGCCAGAATTTTATTGCATTGGTATTTTAGGCTGTTCATTTCTTTGCTCATCTTGCGTACCATCTCAGGGGCAACTGCGACCTGTAAAACATATAATACAAGAGATGGAGCCACATCAAGCATTATCTGAGCGAGCGCCTTTTCACCTACAAGGGAAACATATTACAGATTACCTCGCATGTGTGGAAGCAACAAGAAACCCCGTCTATCATACTGACTGCTACACACATGTAATAGTTACTTTCTAAATACACTGACAGCGTTTTTTTCACATCTGTATACAAAGGCTCAGTGCTGCACAGGACTCTACAATGATATTTATTCCCATAAGCAGCACAGTCATTAGTGTTATGGATGCACAATAAGTCAAAATAACCTGAAAAGCAACAAGCAGTGATGTAGAATTCTGATCTAATGCAATAAACTGCAAATCCCTGACCATCCTACATCCAATTTATGATACAGTTATCAAACATTATCACTGTTTCCTTCTTGAAGTTTGAGGAACCGTGGAGGCAGCACCAGGTCCACCTACCTGTACTTGCCCTCATCTTCAGGAAACACATCACAGTCTTGTAGATATGACTGATCCCAAAGGTGGTCAAATAATGTCAACAGTTTAGTAAGTGGTACTGATTTGGTTCATTATGTACTGTATCATAGTGTCACATTTTATCCATGCAAAGCAATTAAAATGGCATCAAATGTGCAGATCTGCATTTATGTCCCATTAGGATAAAGAAGTGACACAATCAAGATTATCACGATGAAACTCACCGCTGTTGGCCCCCAACATGTCGATCATTCTTCCCGGTGTGCACACGATGATCTCAGCTCCTCTCTTCAGCTCAGCGATCTATAATGCAACAGATAGCATTAAGGAAAACATAGGCTAACTGTTCCTTTTTAAGAGACATCAAATAAAATTAAAAGGCTTACAAACGGCAAAGGGAATGTATGTCAGTATCTAGCTTCGCTGTAAAGTGTAGTGCCCCTGTAACTGCTACTTAGATCTTCAATTTTTATTTCCATTGTAGGAATTTTGAGGAGAGTACAATGTCCAGATTTTTATACACTTGTAATGCCAACTCAAACAAAAATTGAACATGGTGCACTAGGAGCATGTACAATAATGAGCATCTTGAATTTTGACATAATCCAGATTCAGACCAGGAAACATTTTTTCAACCTTCTATTGAGCCCATGATTATAACGAGTGGTTATTTGAATTACTTTTGTCCAACTGCAAGCTTGAAGCAGTCTGGCTGTGATTTCTGACATCAATGAGACATTTTCACTGAGAACCGCCACTCACTGGACATTTACTCTAGAGATAACTATGTGAGAAAATCCCAGTAGATCAGCAGTTTCTGAAATACTCAGACCAGCCCATCTGGCACCAATGTGGTTTTCTGACTGCAATTAATTTTTATCTCTACTAAGAAGCATGAGCTGCTATGGAGACTGCCTAAACCCCTCAAATGATATAGCAGTGCCATTGTGCATGTTTACCTGTTCACTGATACCCGTGCCTCCATAAACACACACCACCCTGAGTCCCAGTGGTTTAGAAAACTTCTTACACTCCTTTGTGATCTGCAGAGCCAGCTCTCTGGTTGGAGTCATGATTACAGCTGTGTTAGAGAGGAAAACAGGATGAATACTAATAACACATTTTCTCAACAGCCATTGGATTGTTATTATTACAAAGACAAAATTGACTGATTTAGTTTTTATTTGACCTACAGTTGTGTCTTGAACCAGCACTATGAAACGCAAAGAAATAGGACATGATTCATATTTTTCTATTTGAATATGATCAAAACCAATAAGATCAACTTATATCAATGTTAGTGAGAAGCCTAAAAAAAAGAATAGAAGTTTCTTGTGCTTACAGATGGGCCCCTCAGACTCCTCCAAAGGTCTCTGGTCCATGATGTGTCGGAACATGGGCAGCAGGAAAGCTATGGTTTTTCCGCTGCCGGTCTTAGCAATACCAATGAGGTCTCGACCCGACATGATGGCAGGGATGGCCTGGGCCTGGATGGGTGTGGGTTTCTCATAGCCATGCCTTTAGGAGAAAACCATGGGCATTTGGTCAGAAAGAGTCAGAGTCATATGCAATCTAAATATATCATAATAATAATATAATTTTTGGCTAGTCTTGGTTAAGCAGTACATGAATGGTCATGTTTTTTGGCACAATTATGTATTTTATATTAAGAGAAATTACAATGCTCACTGCAATAATCTTCATCCATGCTCAAACCATTTATACACACACACACACAAAGACTGCACAGACTCACTTCTTCAGGGCGCTGAGGATCTTCATCGACACTCCACACTGCACCCATGTCTTGATGGGTTTGGGACAGCCTTTCCCCTTGACCGTAATGCCTTCCAGTTCCAGCCTGTATGCATTCACTTCTGTATTTATTTAAAAACAGCCCAACAGAGAGATGTTAAAAGTGTATTTAAGCACGAAAAAGACAAGTGGTTTATAATGTATATGCTTCTTTCATTGACCTTCTGTAGTCATCTTGGCCAGCTCGGGCACCTCCACATAGAAGTTTTTGCGGTATGTTTCATACTGGATCTTTGTGTGGTCAACAGGCTCCAAGATCTTCCTTTGTTTGGTCTGGAAGCCTGTCAGAGCTGTTTGGAGATCAACCTCTTCCTCCTCCGATGAATACTGAAACACATAAGCCACATTTCAGACTGTTAAGAGATGATCCCATCAGGAGAAACTAGATTAATTAATAAGGTTCTCTATTTTATTCCTAATACACCAGAGAAAGTGAAATAGCTTCACAATATTATATGACTGAAGCAAGCGTTAAAATCTCACCTCCATAGCATCCTGGTCATTCTCCATCAGCTCACCCTTCTTCTTGTGTGTGTGAGGTCCTTTTTTGGTTTTAACGACTGTCACCACTTTGGTCACTGTCATTGCTCCTTTCTGTAAAAGAAGAGAATACACGCCTATCATCCATCAACAGAAGACCAAACATCCATAGACAAGATGCACATTCCCAGTATATTCTTCTGCACTGCATAAACCAACGCCACAGAGTTCCAATGGTGAGCAGCCAAAGGCAAAATACAGCACCTCCACAAACCTCAGGGAAATGTTGACAAATCTCCATTTCATAAGCTGAATTTGCAAAACTGAGATTTTGAGTTTTTTTCTGAGGTGCTGCGTCAGTAGCAGGGTTCTAGACAGAACAGACAGCCGTTGATCGACTGCCGTCACGCCCGGCTGAGTTTCACCAGTTAACTACCGGAACAGATCGCTATCCTAACAGTTAGCTAACAAAGCGGCCATTAGCATTAGCAAGCGGTTGTTCGGTACCGTTGTTTTACAGCTAAAGACAAACCGATCCAATAATCGCGTCACATATCAGTCCAATTCTGTCTCAAAATGCTAGATATTGGAGACAACTACCCGATCTATGGGCCAGTTTATTCAATTTTAAAACTTTAATAACTAATGCAGGATTTTGTCCTCACACTCACCTTATCATTTCCTTTCATGGCTCCAATGTTGAACTTTTTCACTTCCTGTTTAACCTCTTCCATGTAGGCATCCAGAGGATCGATATCATCCTCTTCTATCTGCTGCTCCATGGGAGCCTCCTTGTCCTTGTCCTCTTCGCCCTCTTTCTTACCATCCTTTAAGTCCTTCTCTTTCCTCTCCCCTTTCCCTTCCCCATCTTCGTCATCGTCTCCCTCCATTACAGCAGAGCCGTCCTCGTCATCGTCTGAAACAAAGAGCTGATTACAGTGCTGGGCAAAGACAAAGCTGAGGCAAGCATGTGTCAGTTAGCTGATAAAATTAAATCAACCATTTAAACCACCTGTGAAATCCAATCTAAAAATCAACACAGATTATTTGTAACAGTTCTTCCTCACCATCATCATCCTCCAGGCTCCATTTCTTGCCCTGCTTCATCTCCTCCAGTTCTTTCTTGATCTCTCCGATGTTTTCGATGGCCTTCTTCCTCTGCTCTTCCCTCCACTTCTCCACCCGCTCCTTTCTCTTCCTCATCTCCTCCTCCAGTTTGTTCTGGTCAAAGTCTTGCTGCATGAAAAGAAAGAAAAATATAATTATTTTCCTTCTCATTACCTTCTTTACTTATACAGCATATTTCAAACAAAGAGGCACTTCAAAGTTCTCTCCATGGGCAAAGAAAAACATGAAAAGGAATTCAGAAAGAGCACCACAATGGCATTCAAGGTAGCAAGAAATAAATATCAACCAACTCACATCCTCAACCTTCTCATCTTCTTTCTCCTCTTTAATCTTTTTCTTGTCAGATAATGGCTCCAGGGTGTCCTTTTCTTTGCTTTTGGACCTGCAGAGCAAAAAGAAGATAAGAAAAACTGTAACTGATGGGATTATTGAATCTCATCAGTTTCAGATCAAAACAAATCACATGATAACAATCAGCTATCCTGTGATTAAGTGTCTGACTTGATTTTCCTCCAGTCTAAGTTTCACAGATGGAAGTTTTAAAAATAAAATTATTTTCATAAGGCCTCACTTTTCATCTTTTTTACTGCTCTTGCTGGGGCTACTAGATCGGGACCTCCTGGCTCGACTCCTACTGCCCGACCGCCTCCTGTCTCGGCTTCTAGACCTCCTCCTCTCTCTGCTCCTGGAACGTCTGGAAGGTAAAGGCAAACATATCACATGTATAAAGAAAAAGCAAGACGCCGATAACAGAGTTTGGTCAATTTCAGCTTCTCAAGTGTATGGACATGCATCTGAAAGTAAAACTTACAATGGCTTATCACGTAACATTACATCCAAAAAAATAGTGCCAAAATGTTCTGATCATTCCAAATCAAAATAATTCTGCTTCATATCTTATCAAAACCAGGTGTGACAAATTTATGTGGGACTTATTCACTGTACCCCTATCCTATATACAACATACTGCCAAAAGTATTTGCTCATCTGCCTTCACGCATATTACCTTCAGTGACATCGCATTCTTAATCCTTAGGGTTTAATAGGATGTCAGCCCAACCTTTGCAGTTATAACAGCTTCAACTCTTCTGGGAAGGCTTTCCACACGGCTTAGGAGTGTGTTTAAGGGTATTTTTGACCATTCTTCCAGAAGCACGTTGGTGAAATCAGACACTGATGTTGGACAAGAAGGCCTGGTTTGCAGTCTCTGCTCTAATTCATTCCAAAGGTGTTCTATCGAGTTACACTCTGAAAACTTGACTGGCCTGCATGCACCAAACTCACTCATCCATGTCTTCATGGCCCTTGCTTTTTTCTCTGGTGTGCAGTCATGTTAGAACAGGAAGGGGCCATCCCCAAACTGTTTCCACAAAGTTGGGAGCATGAAATTGTCCAAAATGTCTCGGTATGCTGAAGCATTAAGAAATTCCTTTCACTGAAACTAAGGGGCTGAGCCCAACTCTTGAAATCTACTTTCATTTGTGAACAAACATTCTCAGCAGAACTGAGTTCAGCTCAATATTGGTCCACAACAGTCCCAGTTTCTCATGTGACCCCTTGGGAAGATTAAATCCCACCCCTGTTTTATTGCATCTTCTCAGTGATGCAGCTGAGAAAACTGAATCCAAATAAAATACAGTGTACTTGTTTTCAGGTAATAAATGCCATACCTGTACCCTGCGCTCACTTAATTGGACATTTTGAAATTTAAAATTACTTCTGATACCAGTGTTTCCATACTCTATGGCCCACCCTTAGTTTGATGGGAGCTGGTCATACTACCTACGAAGGGTGGTTTAAATTCCATGTGGTTGGAGAGTCAGTACCATTACAGCAGAAACCTCGATCCTAAACATAGGAAGACTTTACTCCACCTCAAAATGATTTTACATTTCAAATACAGGCCTGTGACTCCTTTAAGTGAAAACCTAAACTTTAAAGTTCAGTCAAAGTCAACACACACCTGGCTCGTTTTCTGTCTCTGGAGCGCGACCTGCGGCGTTCCCGGCTCCGTGACCTCTCCCTCCGGCTCCGCTCGTCTTTCTTGGAGCGTTTGTCCGGGGATCGACTCTTTGATCGGCTGCCCGACCGCCCACGAGATGCGGAACGTTTCCTGTAATGCCTGTCGATGAGAAAATCTTCATTAAAACAATCCTCTCCACAACTGTGTGAGATTAGCTCTCGGTTAACCCGCATAAACACCATGAAGCGTTTAGCCAGTATGCTAACGCTAATCAAAAACAGTTTCCCCTAAAAGGAAGTTGGTCACACTCAATGCACCAGCATTAAACTGACCGGAAAAGTCCACACATACCTCGACTCGCGTCCCATTTCGACCCTGCGCCGAGAAATCTCGTAAAAAAGTGAAATTAGTTCTCAGAGAATAAACGACTCTTGGTGCGGTGAATGGTTGTTTGTGCCTTTGAACCCTCACGTAAGAAAACTGCGACTCCACAGCGCCTAAAGTCCAAGTGCGAGAGCACGCTGCGCCACCGAGTGGTGGGAGGTCAGAAGATCGGCGCAAAGAATACTTTAGCTTGGGTCACACAGGCCACAGACAGTGTCGCAGCTGCCACAGTGTCGCAGCTAACCTTGGTTACCTTGAAAAAGTAATCCGATTACCGATTACCAGAGGGGGCAAAAGTACTGACATTCTGTACTTAAGTAGAAGTACAAGTACTTGTGTTAAAAACTACTCTTGTAAAAGCTTAAGTACTGGTTCATCTTCTTTACTCACGTAAAAGTAAAAAAGTACAGGCTCTGAAATGTACTCAAAGTAAGAAAGTAAAAGTAGTTCTTTGGAGGACGTTTCTCCATCTGAGTCAAGTTATCGCTCATTCTTTTCTCTCCCTGGAAATACAGCAGCTGTTCCTTCAGCTAGCTGACACACTGTTTGACAAACTGCAGACACTTGTTGTGCTTTACGTTTTCTGTCACTCGTTTTCCTCCCGCGTGTAAAGCGCAACTTCCTCTAGCTCTTTCCGCCTCTTCCTCCACTGGTCGCTGCGCCTTCCAGAAAAAAAAAACGCTCACAGTCAGGAGCCTGCTCCCCACTGACCGCAAACTGCAAACTTTTCTCAGATGCTTAAACCTAAAGTAACAAACTTGTTTTGAAAATGTATTAAGTACAAAGTACAGATATTTGTGTTACCTACCAGATACCTGTAAAATCTACTTAAGTACAGTAAAGTATTTGTACTTCATTACTTCCCACCTCTGCTGATTACTGATTACTCCTTTAAAAAGTAACTTAGTTAATTTACTGATTACATAATTTTAGAAGTAACTAAGTTAGATTACAAATTACTTTATTAGTTACTTTCAACAGCTGCCGGTGTTGTGCCAAAAGTGATGGTCTGCCATAAAGTGATTCCGATGTTTCTGTGTGCTTTTATGTGTGATGTCTTTGCTTATTTTGGTAAATAGAGTGCAGTCAACATGATTTATGAAGGGCTTATATATAACATGAAGAAATAACCTGTTTTTCAACAATCTTTAGGAATCTGTGCTATTATACCTACATTATAATCAATCCAGTGCTTTTTGGCCACTTCAAATATCTTTATAGAACTGTGATGTTATATTTGTTGCAGTTTCTGCAGCCTTCTTATCCAGATTTCTGTTTAAAGAGACATTTTTACTGTCAATGACAGTTTTTACCTTGATAAAAAACAAATATACAAAAGTCACTTTGCCAAAAACTGAGCGCAGCTTCTACCTTGTGATAGAAATGCTGTTTCTATCTCAAAATGACCTGATATCATTCATGAGAGATATGTTTGACACATGTTTCACAGAATTTCTAAACAGTTAATTCAATACTTTTATTAAACCCCTTGAATTAAACAGATTTTAACATCTTCAACTCTGTCGCCTCCAGTTTGGCCTCCTGTCTTTTTGTCAGTGCCACCATCTCCATACATTTTCTTAACAACTTGTTCAATTCAGGGTTGCAGGGGGGCTGGAGCCTGTCCCAGGTATTGGGCAAAAGGCAGAATATTTTTTTATTTTGAAAAGCTGATCCCTAAACTAAACCCAAAAACTGTCATGATCCGGGGTTTGTGGACCCTGTGTGTTTTTGCTTTCGCTTTAATTTGTCTGTTCTGGGGGTTTTCTTTTGTTGTGGGGTTTTAGTTCCTTGTGTTTTCTTGTGTCTAGTCTGCATCTCTGTTCCCCTGAGTCCCTTCCTGTTTTATTTTGATAGTCTCATGTTCCCTGTGCTTTGTGTTTAGTTGTACTTCCCTTGTGTCATTAGGTTCATTTGGTTCACCTGTCGTCCCCTGGTGTTTTCACTTGCCCTTATCCCCTTGTGTGTATTTTAAGCCCTTAGTTTTCCTCTGTTCCTTGTTTGGGTCCTCGTCTTTTCATCTATGTTGATGAACGCGGTGTGTTTTGTTTTCAAGTTTTCTAGTTTTTCTAGTTTATTTTTGTGTAGCTGGCCCTAGCCCAGCTTCTGGTATTTTCCAGTAATTTAAATAAGTGTTAAGCACACATCCGCTCTTGCCTGTGTCCTGCTTTTAGGTCTTCCCTGCCCTGCCTGCAGCACCCAGCCGTGACAAAAACAGATTTCTTCTGAGGTTTATATACCCTGTTTCGCCCCTAGAGTCAGTTATCTGCTGTCCAGTTATGGTATCATTATAAACATGTGTTTACCGTAATGAATGTGGCAACAGGTAGCCTGGTAATTACAGATTGAATTATTTGAGGTATTAATATTGTGCTGCGGGGCTTTAGGATTTACAGAATACACAGCATATACAGTAGATGCTGTCAGGCTTCAGATATACACATCATTCCCCTCCACAGACCATGGCCCAGTGTTTCAATGAGATCTTGTAAGCCATTGTTTTACTGCTCATTCTTACATCTACAATAAGACAATGGAGCTGAGCAGCTGCCATTTTTATGCATCTTTTCACACTAGTGACCTAAGGACAGCTGTAGCCTACACTTTATATATTTATACAATAAATATATTTATTTATGAAATAAAGTGTAGTGTAATGTAGTGCAAAACATTAAAGAATTTTTTTATTTAACAATATGAAACTTGCATGAAGTATTTTCATGGTGACCTGCTCATCAGACAGTTCTATTTTTAATTAATTCTACCTCAAAGATCAAAAACAATTCATTTGTGCGAGAGAAACGATCGAGTTTGGAGTATTTTGGCGTCTACCTTAGAGTTTACAAACTTTTGTGTATTTGACCATTTTTGTTCCCTGCTGCGATACACAACAGCAGCCTTTCAATGGAAAGAAGCAGAGGAATCTACAAACCCATCAGGGTATGAGAGAGATTTTGTTTATACTGCATTTAAATCATTTAAAGAAGTTGATGTTGTTTTAAAAGCTAACAAACTGAAAATCAAATGAACAAATGATGAGTAACTTATTTCTATGGCAGGTGTTGTTTGGCATGCCCATATACGAAACAGCTGTGAACACCTGCTGGCAACGTCGAGGCTACAAGACTCGGGTAAGATCCACAATCCATCCAAGCGAAAACTATCATAAAATATGTTAAACTCTGCAACAGTGTGGTCTTGATTAAATATCTACTTTGATTTTTAGATTGCAAAGGTGATGGAGTTCCTCAGACTTCAGCAGAAAAATCAGATTCCACCTCACATCACTGCTGAAGATGTGAGCAACCTTTTGGTGCAGGAGAGCAAAAAGGCAGTCAGAGAGCAGTGAGTTACTGAGACACCTACAGACCATCCAGCTCACAGCAGAAAGTCTGTTAATGATAAATGTAAATGCTGACATAAAAGCTGTTTTGTTTCCTTTGAACGCTCTGGGAGTTTAAATTCGAGGATCTGTAGGAAACAGAGGCCAAACCTCTTCTGAAACTGGTAAGACTAGAAAGCTGATGAGACTTGCAGTGATTTGTAGATTTTTTTTTCATTATATTCACAAAACCTCAAAACACAAGTGCACTTTATGTGTTTTTGTTCCAGCTGTGGGCCGTAAACATCATTAATAAAATGAGGGATGTTGAGTTTCAAGCCCGGATGCTCCTCAAATTTCCAGAGGCCACACCTCCTATATTTCAGTGAGTCACATTTGACAATCAATCATTTACAGTTCAACTACCGTGTTTCACTATTTCTGGGTTTAAAACAACACATATAACCTTAATCTACAGAACACCTAAACTCCTCAGCGTGGCCAGAAAATACATCGAGGATCCTCAAAGAGAAGCAGCAGGAAACACAGACCTCCTGACTGTTCACCGCAGAGGAAATGGTGATAGAGGTTGTTCCACGAGTCCTGCAGGGCTTGTGGCAGCTTCCTCCCCAACCCCTCTTAAACATGGCATCCCAGATTCTGAGCATACTCTTCACTAGTCTTACAAAGCCCACTTTGGATAAGGTCTCCAACACTGTCACAGCAATGGAAAGCCAGACCATCCTCTCCCGCTCCGATCAGAGATGACGTGGTCCAGACCATCTTGACAGAAATCAGAGAGCAATTCCCACTTGACATTCTACTCAACAGCATTTCAAACTTTGCAGCAGTGCTTATCAACTACAATTGCTGTTATAGCAAAGAAGTCACATTTGCAAAGCTCTGTTGATGCCCCAAAGTCCCCAGCACAGCTAGATCGTCACACACCATGCTGGAACTCCAAAGCCCATCTAAGAGTTCAAGACTGGCTTAAAGATTACTGGACCTGCTGGAGAAAGCAAGAAGTCCATGAAAATAACAATGATGTACATCCCACCGTGTTCTGCATCACCCCTGCTGAAACCTCCATCACTTGTCTGATGTTCAACCCAATGAGGAACCCCCTTCTGCCATGTTTGCACGGTCGTCTGAGATTCTGCCCAGTGAGGAACCCCCTGCTGAAAGTCTGGCAATCGTCTAGGATTCAGCCCAGTGAGGAACCCCCTGCTGAAACTCCATCACTCTATTGGAGGTTCAGTCTCAGAGAGGAAACCCCTGCTGAAAGTCTTGCCGATCGTCTGAGGTTCAGCCCAGTGAGGAAAGACCCTGAATGACAAAAAAAAAGGAAAATTTTTTTTATATCAGCCCATCTTTGTCATCAAAAGCAATGGTTAGGTGGCAAAGTACCAACTCCTGTGCATCCTGTAAATAAAACACAAATGAACAAGTACTTTGAAAAATAAATTAACATTGATTTTGGTCATTAACCCTTGAGGCACTTTTAAAGTGATTATACACTTTTTATCTTTAGGTCCCAAAATGTTACAGCTGCTAAAACTATAAACATTTAATGTTAATTATTTTCACCTTCACTGCATCACCTTTGTATATAGATTTTGGGTTGTTCAACAGAAGTCAGATTTTTTATAAAGTAAAAAAAAAAACAAAACAAGTAATATGTGAGGTTGACTGTATCGGAAGTTACGGCGGACCGTCTCGTAGGTTTTGCAAGAAGCTGGAAAACATTTTTGTACATTGTAAATAAATAATCAATAAATTAATTTAAACATGCATGTGTGGCTTGAAATTCATTATTCCTGCTATAGATATACATTCTCAGTCACTTATTTAAAATTATCCAAGTTTTCTTTTTAAATATCAGCTCAGATTTTAGGTGATTGTCTCACATTGTCCGTATAATTAATTGTCAGTAAGTCATTGTGTTTGTGTCTGTTTGTGGGGGGGGGGGGTGAACATTTAAACACAATGAATTAAAAATGAGAAAATTGTGTTTTATAACTCTTCATATGAAGCAAAAGCTATTGACAGCAAATGGTGACAGTGGGAGGCTGAATTTTCACTAACATTTAAACTTTTGTCTTTTACACTCACCAGACGCTTAGTTACACTTTTTATTCCATATTGACATGACAGCATCACACAGTTGCTGCAGATTTGTCAGCTGCACATCTATGATGCAAATCTCCTGCTCCACCACATCCCAAAGGTGCTCAATTGGATTGAATTTGATTCAATTCAATTCACAACAACAATTTCCTCAAAGCACTTTATATTGTAAGGTAAAGACCCTACAATAATTACAGAGAAACAATCAGATGCCCCCTATGAGTAAGCACTTGGCAACAGTGGGAAGAAAAATTCCCTTTTAACAGGAAGAAACCAGCCATAACTATAAGCTTGATCAAAAATGAAAGTTTTAAGCTTATCTTAAAAATAGAGAGGGTGTCTTTCTCCCAAATCCAAATTGGGAGGGTTCCACAGAAGAGGGGCCGGAAAGCTGAAGTTTTTGTCTCCCATTCTACTCTTAAGTAACCTAGGAACCACAAGTAAGCCAGCAGTCTGAGAGTGAAGTGCTCTTTTAGGGTGATATGGTACTATGGGGTCTTTAAGATGGGTCCTATTTATTCAAGAAATATGCTCTCTCTTTCTTGTCCCTGTCAGTACTTAAGCTGCAGCATTTTGGACCAGCTGAAGGCTTTTCTGATAGTAATGAATTACAATAGTCCAGCCTACAAGTAATAAATACATGAATTGGCTTTTCAGCATCACTCAGAGAGGATGTTTCTAATTTTAGAAATATTGTGTAAATGCAAGAAAGTAGTCCTACATATAGGGCTGGTGAGTTTTTAAGAAATACTGATATATTTTTATACATGATATGGGACAATATCATTTATATCAATATAGTCACATTACAATCATACTTGTGTTCACCTTTTTCTTCTTTTTCCTGGTGACGTCAGCGACTTTTGGAAACCTGAAATCCTCCACTGTTGCTGTGTTTTGTATACATACAGCCTTCATACTGCGTCTTTGGCATCGCCTGGGCCCCCAAGAGTCCCTGGCTATACCACAACTAGATAGCAGAAGGTGGTTTATACCGTAAGTCAGGTGACCTTAATAGCGAAAGTGGGTCTTTTGTGTGCTTGCAGATGCCATATTGAGTAGGTGGGCCTGTTGCTGTGACATGTCAGCGCATATGTCTACGGATTTCCTGTCTAGAACCCTGCTGACTGAAGGATTGAATTAAGTTCAAGATATTACTTTTGGTCCATATCGCCCAGCCCTACCTACATGTTTAATATACATATCCTGGTCAAAAATGACTCCAAGATTCCCCAGTGCTCCTGGAGGCCAAGGTAATGCCATCCAGTGTCTGCTTCAAAGATTTGTAAGGCCAAGTACAATAACTTCAGTTTTATCTGAATTCCAAAGCAGGAAAATAGAGGTTATCCAGGCCTTTATTAAGTTAAGCTATTCCTGCTAAACTTAATTGGTTTGTGTTATCTGGCTTCATAGTAGATAAAAATACTGCCTAAGGGAAGCATATATACTGTAAATAAAATTGGTCTTGGCCAGTGGCAGCTCCAGAAATATTTTTCTGCAGGTGCTACGGGGGCCAAACATTTACTAAGAGTGCAATGAAGGATCATTTGTTCTTACAGTTCTCAACACACACAGACACAAGCTATTTTCTTGGTGCTATGACTTTTCCAGGGGGAGCTATAGCACCCCCTAGCGCCCCCCCCGGCCTTGGCACAGAACTCTGTGGATCTCCAGTGGAACACGATCAGTCATAGATTGGCCTCCCCAGACCTCAACATAACTGAAACAGTGTGGGATCACCTCGACAGAGAACAGAAGAAAAGGCAGCCAACATCCAAAGAGCTTTGAATGTCCTTCAGGAACCATTTCTGAAGACTTATAAAAAAAAAAATTGAAGCTGCCTAACAGCAATCAGGCTGTGTAGATTAAAGGTGGTGATACCAAATATTGACTTTCAAGCTCATTAGAATTGTAAAAATTGTTCTTTTGCTTTATACACTGTATTTCTACATATGTTTGAATGTTTTAATAAACAGTTTCACCCATTTTCCTAACAAAAAATAAAGAAATGAGTGGTGACTCAAGCCCTTTGCACAGTACCAGATTATAAAGGTCACTTTGTTGGTGCCTGTGGCTCAAAAGTCATCTATCATTTGGAAGGTCAGTGGTTTGATCCCTGGCTCAATCACATCAGTACCAATTAATTTACCAAAATATTGTGACTCAAGTCTACAAAGCCCAACAAAATCACAAGCAGCTAACTGAAGCTGTATGGTCAGAGATTAGGATTTTTCTTTTCCAAAATAATTACCACTCCTTTAACAAAAGATGTTTTATTTTTATGTTCTTCTGTGAATAAATTACAATATGGTCTTTTGTTACAAAAATAAAATGAAACCCAACCCACAACACATGTTGGACTTTATCCATTTCAGACTTAATATGAAAATCTTTTTGTCTGGATATCCTAACTGGTTGTCTTACAAACGCTTTAACTGAAGTTTTAATTTATAAGGACTGAATTCTTGTCTCCTCCCATCAATCTGCTGTTTACCTGCTGTGATTGGACCTTTCAGCACAGCAAACAGACAAAAGGTTTTGAACCACAAAACTTCACAAACACAAAAGAAAAATATTCGTGCAACAGAAGATGGGGCCATTACACCACAAAAACTACACCTGAGGAGACAACTGCCAAAAAACTAAAAGTAAAAACATTTTTCCAGTGTACCAAAGTGGAATTTAGATAATGTGGTTTATGATACAAAAATGTTTTTGTTACACTGATCTACAAACTGATGCTAAAGGAGGAGTCTGCCAGCTCTGGCTGATACACTGGTATATTGTCTTAATAAAAAAATGTTAATATCACCTTCCAGATGCTAAAAAACAAAATTCAGTGCAAAAGCACGGCTTCGCTTAATGTCTCTGAGTGTGATTTCTGCAACGATCAGTTCTAACAAAGATCATGGCAGAAAAATACACCCAAGGTATTTTTTTCTTCATGGGCTGAAGGAAGAATCACTGGTTAACAGACTGTGTTGTCAAAGGTGCAGCATTGTCTGTCAGTGCTGGTTCTTCATTCCCTGTGGTTTTCCTGGTTTCTTGTCTGACTGCTGCTGCTGCTGCTGCTGCTGCTGCTGCTGTTGCTGCTGCTGTTGCTGCCCCCGACCGGGGCCGGCCATCCCTCGGCCACGGCCACCAAACAAACCTACAGAGAGGGCGCAAGAGAAGCAGATCAAGAAACTCTATGTTAGAGCTGTTAACAGAAAGTGTCCCCAAATCCCAGTAAACATTAATAATTCTTGGTATTCACAAATCCAACTGCAATTATTAAAAAAGACAATAAAGTTACAGAGAGTGGGTTTCTATCACTGAAAACAAACCAACATCAAGTAAAGACCAATAGGTCAAATTAAACAGCTGGATCAATCCATGTCAATTTAAATGCCTCCACCTGACCATCACTGATTTGTCTGGAGAAAAGAAATCCAGCATTGTGAGAATTATGCAAAATTTCCTCAAAAAAAAAAAAAAAAAAAAGTATTTTAAGGGATGCAGACATGGCTCTTTTTTATATTTTTCTAGCATAATTTACGGAAGAGAAATTCAAATTTTTCATTATCTAGAAAACTACTTGAACTAGGTCCTTCCATTTTTAAGGAAAACATGTGGTAATACGGCTCTGTGAATACAGACTTTCAGGAGTGTCGCTCAAGTTAACATAGAATCATGAATGCTTCAAACCCCTAAAATATTTGCAATGTCCAACTGTGGGACATTTTTTTCCTTATCAATGTTCAATTTATGCAAGCAGATTCGGAGGCCTGCAGAAACCACAATCGATTCAAACTTCATTCTACGAAACGACAGAGCCAACTACCACATTGCTGAACTGCCCAAATGGGAACAGCTGTTATAGTTGTTTATTTAATATCTGTTTTTAAAAAAAATCATATTAGGTTTTGTTGTAAAGCAGACAAATTTCTCCCATGAATAAAACAAGGCTTTGTGTCATGGCCTCTTTGACTTAGTAGATACTAAAAAGAAACATTTATCAGGATCCTGTTGGTCAAAATCATGCATAAATCTATCTGATAGAAGCCACCAGAAATTTCAGCTATAATTAAGGTATTAACTTCATATTTTTTCTTTTAGCTCAATTACAGATTGGATAATTGTCCTTTTTTGGATTTATGTTGGACTTGTATAATTTACACCTGATAATTATAAAAATAAAATTTACAAAAACTCAGGAAATTAATTTGACAGAGCAATTTGGAAACAGTACTCTCAACACAGTCATCCCACACCATTGTGTTTGTTAAGACATCTTGCATGAACAACTGCTGCTTCAACTCACCTCGGCCACCTCCTCCTCTTCCTTTGCCCTGCTGTTTGTTTTGCTGGGCACCTCCACGTCCACGCCCCTTCGACACCACCTCCTCCTTCACCATATCGATGATCTCATCGGGGATCCGCAGATATTTGATGGTGCTTCCTCGGATGTAGCACTCAGGCATTCTCCAGAACTTATCTCCATCCTGTTAGAGAAGAGTGGAATTGTCAGTCCAATGAATTGACTTAACCACTTACTCATCTCTAAACATCCCTTAACATACCAGATTTCACAAAATAAAATAAAATCTAGATTCTGAAAGCTCACTCTCATATGACCAAGCATAAGAGCATCTGTGGTGCAACAATACTTATAGCATTTATATACAGCAAGAAAAAAAACCTTTCCTATTCAAAGTTCCCTGTAGTTGTTTAGCTGTCAAGTGTTTTTTGGCCCATTTACAGAAAAACAGGTCGGTGTACAAACACTGAAAGGCAATCTATCAAGAGCTTTAATGTTCACAGAAAAGGGAGACCAGAACTCAGCTTTACCCTGGATGTGCAGATGACTTCTCTAAGGTTAATGTTCATCCAGTTATCACAGCTGACCAGGTGACCATTGTATGTCTCTCCATTCTTCAGCTCCACCAACTGCAGAGAGGAAAGACAGTGAAACAGCAGGTTGTTCAGAATTTAGAAAAAAAATTCTTGAAGTTTACACAGATTACAGGTAAAAAATTTGCATAAACAAAGAAATTCATGCCAATTAAATTTTAATGTTCAACAAGTAGTCAAGACTGGTGACAGCCAGAGCTAAAACCACAACTACATACAGTATAATTTTTAGAAAGAGACTTGAATAATTTTACAATTACAAATGGATGCTGATGAATTATAAATTCAGATACCATGGGTTACATTCACTGCTTTCAGCGTGGAAGAAGTTTTAATATATACTATTTCACTGCCTGTTATATATACGATGCGTCTCACCATAGGGTGGTTCTGGGCGGTCTTCAGCAGGGACAGGGGAAGCTGAAAAATGACAGATGCAGATCAAACATGGGGAAGCTTTTCCAATCAATAGCATTTAATTACCAGGCTTTCATACGGTACACAGCTACCGCAAGTAGTCTGTTACGACGGTGCCAAAACAACCACCAGTGTTTTATTCCAGAAAAGGCTTCTTCGCTGTGCTTGGCGTAAGGAGACGGAGGTGCTGTTATGTTCAGTTTTTTAAAGTGTTTTCAGGTCTACGCCGTTTATCCATCGCCTCATGTAAGCTGCCTGTAGCGTTACAGCTACCAGCATGGAGCTAACTGAGCTTATAAATGATCACTTCAGAATGAGAAAAAAAGTTTTCTTTAGCTGAATGGTAAGTCCGCACTCATTTAAAAACGTTGTAGCTACTAACGCTAATATCAGAGAGCTAACCTATCGACTATGATGCGACGCAACCGCTTCTAGTGTTATGTGAAAACAGATGTCCCACTGAAAAGAAAAAAAATATTAATTACCAGAGGTAAACGCTTACCATTTTAAGCTTTTCTCTTTTCTTTTTATGTCTTATTTGCTGACTCGGACCTTCGCTAACACAATTTTCCCACCTTCTGTTACTCTTCGTCTTCCGGCGCTGGGAGGCGAATTCATGGCTGTATTATATGATGCTGCCCTCTACTGTCAGAAACACGTACTTTCAGTAATACATGAGTACAAATGCTAAATGACGTGCGTAAAAATGTGCACACCTTAACTTTTTTAATATTTGCCTTTCAACAAAGGATATATATATACATATACATATATGTATATGTATATATATATATATATATATATATATATATATATATATAAAATGTGTGTGTGTGTATATATATGTGTGTGTGTGTGTATATATATATATATATATATATATATATATATATATACATATATATGTGTGTGTGTATATATATGTGTGTGTGTGTGTGTGTGTGTGTGTGTGTATATATATATATATATATATATATATATATATATATATATATCCTTTGTTGAAAGGCAAATATTAAAACAGTTAAGGTGTGCACATTTTATATATATATATATATATATATATATATATATATATATATATATATATATATATATATATATATATATATATATATATATATATATATATATATATTACTCCAAAATGTTATATTCCCTTCTTGGTAAGGTGTATAAGTGCGCTTTTATCCTTTTATTTGTCTATTTATTGCCATTTCTGGGAGCTAAACGTAATCAAAGTTCGTCCGTTGCTGACGTGATCACGTCACGTCTCGTACGGGTTGCAGACGGAGGGAGGACCTCCGCTTCGGTTCGTGTGTGGTAGAAGGATCCGTCAGCTGCGGAGCAGAGTGACTGTCTTTCCCACCTTGGTTCAAAGTAAAGCCCGAAAAAAAAGCAGCGGTTCCTCCTGAACGGGACGGGAGATGGATAACAGTAAACGGACTGTGGTCGTTACAGGTTTGTCCTCTTTTGTCTGCGGTCGTTGTCGCGTTTGGCGGCGAGCCGAAAAGCGACTCAAGTGGAGGAAAAGTTGAGGAGACGAAAGCTGGCTCTGTTAATGGCGTCAGGTCGTTACTGCTCTACTCTGTTGTAGCTGTGCTGAAATAAACGTCTAGTTTTATAGGAGTTTTGATAATAACGCTTCGCTGTTTTATTTTTATCCATTTTTTATGGGGAGAGGGGATTTTATGATATTTACAAGTTGCAGACCGGTTACCTTTGTTGTAAAGGAGTTCAGCTGAAAGGCCGCAGACAGCATACTTACAGAGGTAAACAAATTTATCACCAAAAAATATGCGGTTTTGTGTTGCTCAATGGAAATACTTGTTTCCAAATGCTTTTAAATAGTCTACGGTCATCTCAAATATTAGTTGATTATGTTGAGCAGAATATCATATGACAATAAAGGTAGTAATGTTCATATTTTAATGTGGCTTGGAACATTATTGACATTTCTGTTTTAAAAAATTGTCATGGTCAGTAAAATACATAATAGATACAGGTGAACACTTAAGAAAAAAAAGAGAGAAGAAAACACAAGTGTTTATAAAATTGACAGAAGCAGAGGCACTACAAGTAGTTTACTAATGAAAGTTTTAGCTCAAACTATTGGTTTTTATTCTTTATTCCTTTGAATTATGAGCTTCCTCCTCTAACTGCTGGATATGATGTCATTATAGGTGTATGGCTAAAAATACATATCCCGTTCCCAAACAGTGACTTATGTCCACTATTGATAGGTTAGTGAATGAGTTTCTTTATGCAAGCTCATCCTGTTTAATCTCATGATTTTCCATTGTCAGCAGCTTCTCACCGGGCAGTCTTTGTTTTATTTTAGAAAAATTATATTGCCTCACTTTTCATTAAAAATCACATTCCTATGCAATAATTACAGCAATTTTAATAAATGTAAATATAATGACTGTGTATGTACACATTTGTTTTCTAAAACTACACTGAATGCAACTCCCAGTCCAGCCACATCAAAATGATATTTGCTAGGTGTGGAAACAACAATATATAATGGTACAATTTTGCAGAAGTAAGAGAGACATTAATTTGGCGTTTCCAGACACAAAGGGGTGCAGACACTCACAGCCCCAGCTGATAGGAGATTTGGGAACAGCACCTTCACAATAGCAGGCTGGCTGGCAGCTGCTGGCCCCTCACTCTGCTTCTTTTCAGCAGCCTGTCAGACAGACTGATCCCCTCTCCACCCAACCCCCAGAGACCCAATGACCCTAGGATGGGCGGTAGAGGGGGGATCAGTGATAGATCCTTGTATAAACAGTCTTGAGTGAATTTCCATGGGCTGCTGAAATTTTTCTGCTGGTGATATGTAATGCTGCATCAGGGGGTCTTTTATTTTATTAAGAATGAGGTGCATTCTTCAGAACAACAGTTTATAATCTCAAACAACAGGCAATGATATCTCAGTAATTTTAATGAAAAGGATGTTTTTACATATACCAGATGTAAAAAAATGAACTATATACCCTTTATATTGGAAATCAGCAGTGTGTTGACAGCATTTCACATTCAAACAGAATCTTTTCAGTCAGAAACTACCCTTTGAAGTCATATCAGTAGAATTATTTTAAAAAAGCAAATGCTTGGAAACATGGCTGTTTTTACAGACTCCATTACCAGAAACATAATCCACATTAATTCAGCAACTGGAATAACAGCAGCTGACATCTTTTGCAGGTTTTGGGCCATTTGGAGAGCACACCGTCAACGCCAGCTGGGTAGCAGTACAGGTAAAAAATTATTTATATATATCCATCTAATGTAGTTGTAATTCACGTAAATGGTAATTATATTTAAATACTATATTTTTTTTATCTGTATTTGGTAAAAGTAAATGTGATATGGAAACAATGTGTGTAAAGTTTTTAATTAGATTTTTTTTTAAATATTAAGATAAAAACTCAGTTTCTCCAAAATATTTTTGAAAAGTCTTAAAGGTCATCAAGTCATTCACTTCATGTTCTTGGCAGCACTTGAAGCTGTTTGTAGGGCAGTTCTGTGATGCTGATGAATGCCGGCCGGCTTCACACTAAGCAGCAGTGTTTGTCAGAGGTTTCGTGTGGGGATGATGGTTGTTGTCAGGGTGTCTAGACAGACTTTGATAAGGATATTAAAGGCAAACAAAAGGGCACATTGTGGCAGGGTCACAGACGTGGTCAAATAAGCCTCCTTTCAGTACAGCTGGAGGTCAGTGTCCAGGGCAATTGGTCTTCAGGGCGACTGGGGAGATGTTGTTTACTGGCTTTGAATTTGATACAGATTTGTTTTCTATATATGTGAAATCAGTTGTGTATTTCATTTCTTGATTTTCTCATACTGTTTTTGTTTTTGAAGAAGCCTGAGTTTTGGATTGAAGTTTTTGCTCATTCCATTTACCAAGATGAGTGTAAAATTATACTATTTGGGATGGCAAGGCAATTGAGAGACTTCTTTCCTCCAACATAAAGCACAGAGAAAGTGAAATGTATTTGCCAAGAGACCAAAAATTTCAGATATGTGGGGACATATTTTGCAGCAAAATTTGCTGTCAGTGAGCATGAAGTATAAGTGATAAGGGCACAGTCAAAAAATGAGAGATGCTCAGATCCAAAAATGGCCACTGGTTATACTCTAAACACTTGAAACACATTATTAAAAGAGTTATTTTTTTTAAATAATAATTTAGTTTGTGGGCTACAGGTTAATATACTTTTAAGTTAATGTAGAGGGTCTACTTGGACATATTTAGCAACTCGGCCCTTTGTCAGTATTTGATTAATCAGGCCTTCTAGGTTTCTAGGCTAATCATATTAGCAAAGGCTAACCCGGCCATAAGTTATATGAATGCACTTATGGGTGAAGCTTTATAATCAGGCCTTTTAAAAGCATGTCACCCAGCAGGAGGACAGGACAGGAGGACCTGAGGGGCAGGACAGGACAGGAGGTCTTTACTTAAATTTTTTCTTAGACTTTAATGAACAAGAAGGTACACATTAACTGGTTCTGACACTTTAGTGCAGTGTGAAAAGATCTTTTAGTGACCCCTCATGCAGAATGACACAAACGCTCATATAACCTTATATCCTGTGTACAAACAAATCGTTAACAGAGAGGTTACATCTAATGAGATTCGACCCCCCCCCCTAAAAAAAATGTAAAAAAAAAATGCACAGGCTTAGGCTGCCGTCTGGCAACAGCAGCAGCTCACTCCTGGAGCACCAGCGTAGAGCAGCGGCAGATTGGCTTACAGAGCGGCTGGCCGTTGCAGCGTCGGCGCATACCACAATCCGGGAGCAACATATTATTGGCCAGATTTGGATCTTGGCACTGCTGGGAAAAAGGGCAGCATACAGTAACTTATAAAGCTACTTTCAGCTGCTGCTTTATTCATGAGGGGGCAGAATATACTAAACAGCTTGATTATCTACTAATATTTTTTTGTAAGTTATGTAAATTTAACTGAAGAAGCTGTTGTCTAAACATGTTAAGTTAATTCTAAAATTTGTCTTCATTTGCTCTGACAGGAACTGAAGAAGCTTGGACTGAGCAGTGAGGTGGATCTGCATGTATATGAGGTTCCTGTAGAGTACCAAAAAGTCCAGAGTTTGGTTCCTTCATTATGGAAGCAGTATCATCCACTGGTAGGAGGAGAATCTAATTTAACCTAACAACATTATTGCACTTTCAAAGGTAGAATACTGCACTCATGTCTGCTTGTGTCTCAGGTTGTCAAGTTTTTCACACAGATTTCTTGTCTGTGTAAATGCAAATTTAAGTTATATAATTGAGTCTAACAGCCCCAGTGAACAATCTGAAAAATTATGTGCAAAACATTCTCCATCAAATGAAATTACTTTCAGTTATCCAATTATGAGCTTGAGTGTGCCTTTGATGAAAGCTCTTCACAAAGGATCTACATTTTTAAATTCTACTTGAGTTTTATCTTGAGTTTATGGTGTATCAACTGAACCAAGACATTTCTGTTTCAGTTCAAATAAAAGTAGGTGCTATTTTGAACCCATGAACACCTCAGGTGTAAACCGATGTCAGGGGGCGATCAAAAGAAGCCTAAGAGATTCTAGTAATTCTGACTTTGTGTTTTTATTGTTTTCTTTGTTGGACAGTTGGTAGTTCATGTTGGAGTTTCAGGTATGGCCACCACTGTCACGCTGGAGAAGTGTGGAAGAAATCATGGCTACAAGGGCCTTGACAACAGCAGCTTCTGCCCTGATTCACAGTGTTGTGTTGTGGGAGGCCCGGACTGCATCAACTCGATTATTGACATGGAGTCAGTCTGTAAAAGAGTGAATGCGTCAGGGCTGGGAGTAGCTGTGTCTGTCTCCAAAGATGCCGGGAGGTAATTATTTAATGTGCTTTTTCTCTTATACTAAGCCTTTTGTTGTGGACCACATTCTTAAGAGGGTTAAAAAAAACATGAAAAATCCAAGCCACCCTTTAAACACAGGGATCAGCTCAGAAAAATGTTTATTCTTTGTATAGTGAAATGCTGTTTGACCTTTTTTTTTTTCAGTGAAACAGAATTGCACAGTTGAGGCAAGACTGTACATTTAAAGTAGGTATTAGTGTGTCTTAGTTTGCATTCAAAATCAGTAAAAAAAAAAAAAGAATAAAAAGCTGTAAAAAAAAAAAAAAAGTAATCCTGAATAGAAATTCATTTGTCCAGCTGCTACACGTACTGCTCTAATGATATGGAGATATTTTAGAGATTGTCAGCTTAGAAAACAACACAGATATGTTGCTATGATTGGTAATTATTGAGGCCTAACTGAAGTTACATTTTTGGAGCTTAATACTAGACTTTTGAAGCAAATGCTTGAAAGCAGCTGTACTCACTATTTTTAATACAACAATGCAGGAAACAACAATGTAAAACACTGTAAAAGTTCACAGTTGTGATCCAGCAGAGAACTATGACCTGAATCTGAGCCTTCAGCAGTTTGATGTGTTGTTTAGCTCTCGGGCTCAGAACCTTACTGTTTTTTTCACTTTGAAAGGCTCATTTTTGGGATCATTTTCAGCAGCGAGCTGTTTTTAGAGAAAAACATCTGCTGTACAAAAACTGCCCAGCACCAAACAACAAAGTGAGGGAGTAGCCATTGAACACAGAAGATTTAGCAGATAGAAGGTGGTGGACACCAAAAAATAGAACTAAAACACAATGACTATTGGATTTAATGAGGCTGTTAGAAACAAGTCTGCAAATAAAGGATAATATTACTACTTTTTTCATTGTATGGATTAGCTGTTTTAGCCTAAAACATTGTGTAAATGGATTAAAATAATCAAAGCTTGAAATAAAATCTGTGGCATTGTTCACTATGAAAGAAATGTTCCCTCCCATGTTTGTGTAACTTACCCATTGAAGTAGTTTGCCAGTATGAAAGTAAAATTTGTGCACTAGCCTGGGACATTTAGTCACTTTAATTGTTTGGATCAACTCTGCAGTGATGAAGGAAAGGAAAAGAGAGTGAGACGGATGGAGTGCTATATAACTGGGTGTCTATTTGTCTTTTTGCAGACCAGTGAACACAATACACAGCATTTAGATCGCCTATATACTGACATATCTATGCACTGCGGTTAACTTAATCATCGATGTCGGCTGCATGTCAAAGGGGATGCAGCGGCGTCTCCCACGCTTGCATGTTGGAACAAGGAAGCTATCATACACAGGTTAAAGGGAAAAACGTTTCCTGGAAAGCTTTAGCCAGTAACAGGAGTATTACTTCACCTCATATTTCAGCTTCTCATCAGTTAACAAGAATAACATATGAAGCACATGCATTGCTAAACTAATGCTTGACTTGAAGTCAAGTCTGACTTTAATATTTGACTGACGCTTCAAAGCTTTTTCAGGGGACAGCCTAAAATGTTTTTGCTAGGCTAAAAACAACAACGTTTCTGATATGCTGACAGCCACAGTAACGATATAATTAGTAGTTGGCTTATGAAGTTGGGCCTTTTGGGAAAACCAGAGCAAGCTTACGGCTACCAATATCTGACACTGCTATACAATAATGCCTTAGAACTTCAGGTCATATGTTGGTAGAGGTCGGAATCACCAGACACCCCACAATATGATGTTATCACAATACTTTACTCAAAATACAATATTGTTGCAATTTTTAACATTTTGCAAGTATTGCAGTATTACATTTGCGCTCAGCAGCCTTCCTGTTCTATAGAAATAAAACCAGAATACAGCCAGCTGGCAGCCAGTCTCTTCATTGATCCAATACCCTGCTTTCTTCCCGGACAGGTATCTTTGTGATTTTACCTACTACACCTCTCTGTACCTGAGCCACGGGCGCTCTGCCTTCATTCACGTGCCTCCTCTCGGAAAGCCTTACAGTGAAGAAGACCTGGGTCGTGCACTGCAGGCCATCATCCAGGAGATGTTGGAGCTTCTGGACCAGGCCGAGGAGAAGATCCACTGCCAGCAGCACTTCCACTAAGTGACCTCCAGATGCCAACCAGCCTCTCCAGCCCTCATCATACAAGAGATATTGCACTTATTCACAAGTAGCCAAACCTCTTCCTTTTTTTTTTTTGTAAACTGTATCTTTAATTGATGATAATGACACTTCACAGTATAGTCTGCTTTCAGTGTTTGTCTTGCTTCTTTATTTCTTGCTTTGCTAGGCCTGATTCAGCTACGGTTTAATGTTTCCCAGTGGTGAGAAGATAAAATGGCAGACAACCCTTTCTTACATCGTAATGTGAGCTTTCAAAGAACTGAAAGCATTCTGACATTTGAGTTTAAAATAAGAGGAAAAACCGGATAACCCGGATAACACAGGAGCAAAATGCTGTTTGTATTGTTCATATGCAGATGCAGATGCAGCAGAAGGTCTGTAATGACAAATATTACAACCTGTAACCCCAA
Organism: Pterophyllum scalare; assembly: GCA_024447675.2. Taxonomy (NCBI): domain Eukaryota; kingdom Metazoa; phylum Chordata; class Actinopteri; order Cichliformes; family Cichlidae; genus Pterophyllum; species Pterophyllum scalare. The sequence continues at coordinate 50,541 of JAMQGT020012623.1, read as the reverse complement.
ATGTGACTCCTATTAATGCACCTTATAGAGGTAGGGTTATTAAAATTATTATAGAAGGCACATTTGGGCAAACTGTGTTATCATAATGGTTCTTCTTTAAATTTTTCCTTTTACTTAGTCACAGTATGTAGGTAGTACACCTAAATGTCTGCATTATGGCTTAAGTAGAAACATCCCGCAGTAAACTGCTGATTTCATTTTTCTACACATATTTTCTTCTGTGTGTTCTAAAGCCTACCTGTGCTTTTCACATTTGATGTTGAATTGTTTCTCAAGTCCTTTTTTCTTTATAAGAAGTTGTAAATTTGCCTTCTTTTACAAAGGTTATTTAAATCAGGGAACGGGTTGGTTCCAGCTCATACTTCCCCAGTTTGTTGGCCCAATTCTGACAGAAGCCCTCTGTCCTTTTCCAAATCCACCCCACTGAGATCTGACCCCGGGATGTGCAATGTTACTTTACAGATCTCATTCATTGAATTCAGGAGGATATTCATTTCATACATTTTATTAAAGCTGCACAACTGTTTGGGTTTTAACTGTAGAAAGTATGTATTAAACAGATGAGTTATGTAATCTAAAGTAGTTCATATCAAGTAATCTTGTTTTTTTAAAGTACTAAATGACTAGTGTGTTAAAGCTACTATAGGCATGACTCTTCCAGACAGATGGTGAAGTACAGTGGCACTTGCTATGATTTGTGATCACTCATGTCTGAGGATGCCTGCTGGCTTTAACATTGTATATTTTATCTTTAACTTTTTAGGAATTACTTTGTCCTGGTTGTGCAGCCCTAACCACTTTTCCTTGACTTTCTGTCGTTCCCTTCATTGAATCAGATGTAGCTGCTTATTTTATCTGAGAATCTGATTTGATGAAGTTGAACTTGGCTTTCAGTCGGGATCGGGCCTCAAATTTATTTTCTGTAGCACTTTTTTTTTTTTTTTTTGTATTTCAGTTTTACTTAATCTGGAATTTGGACAGCATTTCTCAAGCAATGTGAATGCTTCTGTTTGTATGTTTTCATTTCCAGTCACTTTAACTTGAATTTTGTAGCTTTCTAGACATCCATTTTTAACCGTTTTCCTCCCACTGATTATAATGACGTAGATGAGGTATGCTTTTTTCCCTGCGCTTTGCTTTGTTCCGACTTGTTTGACAAACAGAAGGAAAATTCTTTCATTGTGTCTGTGACAGTGACACTCCCAGAGGTAAATGTTCTGTTTCTTTTCTTTTCTTTCTTTTTTATAAATTGTCTTCTGTTTTGTCATATCGATCAGCGACTCCCTGCCTGCTGAGAATTTGACTGCCTGCACCTAACGTGGCTTCGTTTTGAGCAGTTTCAGCATGTAATCATTTATGTACTGCTAAGGAACTGTGTTCATGCCCAAACTAAGACACAGTTCTAGTTTTAAACTGTCATATCTAGTTAATGAGATACTAACTGAATACTGTGTCGTGTTGTAGCACTAAATAAGCAAGCTGGTGCTACTAAATTTGAGTAAATTGCCATCTTTAGCTGTGCATTTCATTTTAATTGCTATTCTGTACATCACAAAGTGGGACCCTGAAGCACTGAGCTGAACACAGCTGAATTTCATCTCAGACCTAAATTTGATCGGCCTCTTTTTTCTTTTTTTTTAATTCAGCTCATTACTTGGTTGTGGGATTTCAAAAATCTCTGATCTCATTTTAATTCTGATTTTTAGGTGCTGATATTTTATCATGTGGCTTTGTGTGTGCTGAGAAGTAAAAAAGGGTTATGGAGGAGCTGTCTGCAGAATTTCTGCTCACAAAAGTGAAAGCCTCAAGTTTACAAATGAGGTGACCTCTGACCCTGACTCCCTCCTGTGCCTTGCTGTTCGTTATGTGTGATGAAAAGGCCTTACTAATTCTCAGTGGGTCAGTTCAGAAATGTAGTACTGATGCTGTCCTTGTGGCTACCTCAAAAAATACTTAGTTTTGTTTTTTTTTAATATCAGTGTGTGCTCTACCTGTGTTTTGGGAGTATCTTTTGAAAGGTATGCTCTTCTGCTTCATTAACAAAGCACTGTTACAATAAGTAATCCTGGCTTTGTAAAAGGAAAGGCTTTGAAATAAAGAAAATTAAAGAATTACAAGTGATGTTTATGCTTTTCTACTCCTGATTGACTTGCTGGTATACTGACCATGAAAGGCCTGTTGAAGATAACGGTTACCAAGAGGCTCCACTCTGTTGTTAATAATTGGATTTAACATCACAAAACATGAGTCACAACACAGTATTATAAAGAAATTATGTTACCTACAGGGGTTGGACAATGACACTGAAACACCTGTCATTTTAGTGTGGGAGGTTTCATGGCTAAATTGGACCAGCCTGGTGGCCAATCTTCATTAATTGCACATTGTACCAGTAAGAGCAGAGTGTGAAGGTTCAATTAGCAGGGTTTGGGCTGCCATATCGTGGCATTCCCTTGGCCCAATACTTGTGCTAGATGGGCGCGTCACTGCCAAGGACTACCAAACCATTCTGGAGGACAATGTGCATCCAATGGTTCAAACATTGTATCCTGAAGGCAGTGCCGTGTATCAGGATGACAATGCACCAATACACACAGCAAGACTGGTGAAAGATTGGTTTGATGAACATGAAAGTGAAGTTCAACATCTCCCATGGCCTGCACAGTCACCAGATCTAAATATTATTGAGACACTTTGGGGTGTTTTGGAGGAGCGAGTCAGGAAACGTTTTCCTCCTCCAGCATCACGTCATGACCTGGCCACTATCCTGCAAGAAGAATGGCTTAAAATCCCTCTGACCACTGTGCAGGACTTGTATATGTCATTCCCAAGACAAATTGACCCTGTATTGGCTGCAAAAGGAGGCCCTACACCATACTAATAAATTATTGTGGTCTAAAACCATGTGTTTCAGTTTCATTGTCCAACCCCTGTATGTCTTAATTGGAAAGTATTAGATAAAGTATCTTCAAACAGGTCAAATCAAGATCCTGTCCGCAGCAAGCAACTCCCAGTTTCAGATTTAAAAAAAAAGAAAAAAAGCATGTCTTAAGTTTGACTCTGTCATAGAATTTAAAGATGTTAGCCAGCGTGGTATATCAAAGCTACATTACATGTCACCTTGACATCTGCCTCCTGGCTTGTCATGGCCACCGTCTCCAAACTTGTAAACCTTCCTTTTCACTCTTGCTGCTATGTTTGCGTCACAAATTATGCCTGAGCCATCTCCACCCTGCCTGTACTCTCTTCTTTACCTCTTATCCATTGCCCTGGATGGGTGACCCAGGGAATGTAAACTCATCGACCTTCAGTATGTCTGCTTCTTGCATCTTAACCTTTTACCTGCCTTCCTCTCAAACACACACATGTATTCTGACTTGCTTCTACTGACTTTAATTCCTCTTCTCTCTGGTGCATCCCTTCATACACTGTATTTCCAAAAGTATTCACTCACCCATCCAAATCATGGAATTCAAGTGTTCCAATCACTCCCATGGCCACAGGTGTATAAACCAAGCACCTGGGCATGCAGACTGCTTCTACAAACATTTGTGAAATGGGTCGCTCTCAGGAACTCAGTGAATTCCAGCCTGCTATGTGATAGGATGCCACCTGTCCAGTCATGAAATTTCCTCACTACTAAATATTACACAGTCAACTGTTAGTGGTATTATAACAAAGTGGAACTGATTAGGAACTACAGCCATGAAGTGGTAGGCCATGTAAAATCGCAGGGTGGGGGCAAGCAGGTGCAGTGCGCAGAGGTCGCAAACTTTCTGCAGTCAGTCACAAAAGACCTCCAAACTTCATGTGGCCTTCAGATTAGCTCAAGAACAGTCCATAAAGAGCTTAATGGAATGGGTTTCCATGGCCGAGCAGCTGTAGCTGAGCCTTACATCACCAAGTGCAATGCAAAACATCGGATGCAGTGGTGTAAAGCATGCCATCACTGGACTCTAGTGCTGTAGAAACATGTTCTCTGGAGTGACAAATCATGCTTCTCCATCTGGCAATCCGATGGACAAGTCTGGGTTTGGTGGTTGCCAGGAGAACTGTACTCTGCCAAGTGTAAAGTTTGGTGGAGGGGGGATTATGGTGTGGGGCTGTTTTTCAGGAGGTGGGCTTGGCCCCTTAGTTACAGTGAAACGAACTCTTAATGCTTCAGCATACCAAGACATTTTGGACAATTTCATGCTCCCTACTTTTTCGGAACAGTTTGGGGATGGCCCTTCCTATTCCAACATGACTGCACACCAGTGCACAAAGCAAGGACCAAAAAGATATGGATGAGAAAATTTGGTGTGGAAGAACTTGACTGGCCTGCACAGAGTCCTGAGCTCAATCCGATAGAACACCTTTGGAATGAATTAGAGCGAAGACTGTGAGCCAGGCCTTCTCATCCAACATCAGTGTCTGACCTCACAAATACACTTCTGGAAGAATGGTCAAAAGTTCCCATAAACACACTCCTAAACCTTGTGGAAAGCCTACTCAGAAGAGATGAAGCTGTTCTAGCTGCAAAGGGTGAACTGACATCATATTACACCCCATGGATTAAGAATGGAATGTTGCTCAATTTCATATGCATGTGAAGGCAGACAAGTGAATACTTTTGGCAATATAGTGTATCTCCAGGCTCTCTTCCATCTACTCCCTAATCACTACATATCACAATGTATTCTGCAAACATGTCTGTCCATCACAAGTGCAGATAAAGAGGGTCTCAGAAAGGATCCCTGATGCAGTAATCATTAAATACATTAATTATTACTTTAGAGACACTGAAACCCCAAGGATAAGAGAGCTAAGGATGCCCCTTGCTTTCTTTCATTTGACAGAATTTGTAAAATTATTTAAAATAAATTTGGGCACGGGGCCCTCTAAATGGTCACTATTAACCTAAAAAGCAGACCCTAACTTAGTAGATATAAATGTAAACAATTTTGCTTTTAATTTCATCACCCAAAACTCAATGATAAACTCGTGGGACCCGTTTTACTCAAGCGGTTATCAATTATTGTGAGCAAACATACTAAACAGATGATTAGATTTAAATTTGGGCAAACACGAGATAGAAATCGATGCAAACAACAAATGCTGTGGAAGCACGCAATTTATATTTAAAAATATAAAAATATTGACGACGAGCTAATATTATAGCTATTTCAGTATTGGTATTTTACCAATGTTCCCACATCTTGACTTGACTTGGTTTTGATACCCGGAAATAAGATCGGAGTGAGAACTCTTTCCTGCGCAGATCTATTTGTGCGCTCCAGCCTCCGGTGAACGTCACACGCTGGGGAAGTCCGTCACCGCCGCTTTTGGACCTGCTGCAGCTTTCGAGGTTCCGTTCGGTCCCATTTTTTGTTTGGGTTCATATTGAGACCCTCTAACGTTGGCCTCGAAACCAACTGTCGATAAACGAAAACCCCGTGGATTTTAATCGTCTTCATACTAATCCCGGAAACCCTTCAGCGAAGCGAAAGTTGAGAGAGTCGAGATGAGTGTGGAGGCGTACGGGCCGAGCTCCCAGACCCTCACCTTTCTAGACACCGAAGAAGCGGAGTTGCTCGGAGCGGATACCCAGGGCTCAGAGTATGACTTCACCGACTTCACGCTTCCCAGTCAGACGCAAACTCAAGGGCAGACACAGAGCCAGCTGGACAACCAGGTCTGAGTCTTTCAATTTCACAGGAAGGCACAAGAAAGCGCGCTTCACTGACGCTAGCGATAGTTAGCTAGCTGCTCCAGCGCTACCTGTTAGCCCGCTAAACCGGATAGCCTTACTTAGCTCAGTGCTAGCTTGGTCGCGACGTTAGCAAGCCCCTTAACTAAACTCTTAAAGTCACAATAATTGTGTTGATACTTTTATTTTGAACTGTTTGAAGTAATCTCAACTCGTGGGTGTAACTGTAAAGCCTAAAGATAAAATTCATGAGCACTGACAATCTGTCAACTTATAATTTACCGTCTTTCTCCGCGCTGTGTCCCTGAGCTGACAGGCTGCTAACCGTTAGCGGTGAGTTTGTTTGGTAAAGCAGGTGTTGTGCTGCAGGTAAATGGTCCTGATGAGGGTCTTCACAACGGTGGAGTGGATGATTCCGTGGCCAAAGCCAGTCAGCTGTTGGCGGAGCTGAACTTTGAGGAGGATGAAGAGGACACGTACTACACCAAAGACCTGCCCGTGCATGCGTGCAGGTACGCTGACAGAAACCGCACCAGGGCAGGATATCGACAGGCTGTGCTTCATCGATGACCTGATTGCAATACTACATTAGTTAGTGATTGCCCACGACAGTATTAGCAGTGCTCGTAGGACACACAAGAACTCCAAAATAAGCCTGTGTTGAATATTCTGTCAAATGCAGCGTACCATCAAAGTTTTATGATTTTCAGCGCTCTTTGATGACTCACGTGGTCCTGATGAAACATCTACCGGCTTTAGTAGCAGTTTCACATTACTGCAGGTGCTATGCTTGACTCTCATCCCTGTTTACTTTAATTATCTTGCAAGAATACTAATTATATTAAATAGTCAGTGACATGTGCATGGAATCACAGAATGGCAGTTGAATACGCTATATATTTATTTTGTCTGAATAGAGTTGCTGGGCTTAAATGTAACTTATTTAAATACTGTTAAAGTTTCCTTAACTTCAAGAGGCCTGCATATACGGGGACAGCATAGTCCCATGACATTTTATGTTTACAGTTGAGTTAGGGGAGTGTGTATATAGTATTTGACATGGTTGATATAATATGCTGATTCCTCTGATACCTGATATCATGTGTTTAACTTTGGGTGTGTTTGTAATGGCCTGTCTTTTGCTTCTGTAGTATTTGGTCTAAATACTACCATATTTGTTCTTACAGTTACTGTGGTATCCACGATCCAGCATGTGTGGTGTACTGCAATACCAGTAAGAAGTGGTTCTGTAATGGGCGTGGGAACACATCTGGCAGGTGCGTCGTCTTCTTTTCTTCATTTAATAGCATCAAATGTAGTGAATCAGAAAATGAAACTACAGAGACTGCTGGTAATTGCTTCTGCAAAGTCACTCACTACCAGGCAGCTTTTGGCAAACAGTTTAATGTGGAATGTGTGTAATGAGAAATGTGCATGAAGTAGTCTACAGCCCTTCTCAATGTATTTGCATAGGTAGAGGGGAGGGGTGTATTCAGGTTGATTTACTGTAGATGTTATCAGCCAGTGTAATATGAAACACATCCTTTTCACAGTCTTTGTTCACAACTGTGAAGTGGTGTGTTTTCTGTCATTGCTTTCTGGTTCAGTGTCAGTAGTAGGTTATAATTTTCTGAGTTGTTTGGTTTTCATTGTCTACCCTCCAGCCATATTGTGAACCATTTGGTGAGAGCCAAATGCAAAGAAGTGACACTGCATAAAGATGGGCCGCTGGGCGAAACAGTGCTGGAATGTTACAACTGTGGCTGCCGCAATGTCTTTCTCCTGGGCTTTATCCCAGCTAAGGCCGATTCTGTGGTGGTGCTACTCTGCAGGTAAGTGTCGGGGGATGGTCCTGATTGCAGCACTACTCATAGGACAGTATTTAACTTCTGAGATGCTGTATATAAATACTATGTTTTGGTACTGTTTTACCTTCAGTGGTCTACTTAAGCTGACTAAGTAGAGCAGGATTAATCATTCATTGCTGTTTGTAATGGAGGTTAATGGAACTTTGTGCTAACATGCTGGACATGTGATATAAACGCTGTCCTCTGATCAGCAGAGGAGTTCAGCAAAGGCACTACTCAGAGCTTTGTGTGTTCATCCATTATGCACTATGGCAGATGGATTGGACTACAACAATTCTGGACTATGTTACATTCTGTTTGTGCTGTAAGTGGGAAATAAACTCCCTAGTGTAGATCTTTCTCATTCACACCAGCACCAATGTGTCTTCACAGAAGATGATGAGAGAGCCAGTGTTCTGGCTTTAGCACATAATATGCACCATCAGTCAAAGTAGAGAACAGGCAGTCAGCTATAGAGTCTGCAGCTGTTGTCCCCGGACCTCCCTACTAATGTGCAATAAGCTTTAAATAGAGCTTGCTGCTCTGACAGTAAACATAACCTGATGAGATGTGCATGAGACCATAGAGAGAATATGGTCTCATGCACATGCAGCAAGAAGTACTGATATAACATGTTTTCATCCTCTGTGGTAGTTTAATTAGTTTGAAATGTCCATACTTAAGCAATACTTCTGTTTGAATCTTGTCTCCATGCAGGCAGCCCTGTGCTAGCCAAAGCAGCCTGAAGGACATCAACTGGGACAGCTCGCAGTGGCAGCCACTGATCCAGGACCGCTGCTTTCTGTCCTGGCTGGTGAAGATTCCATCAGAACAGGAGCAACTTCGAGCCCGTCAGATCACTGCCCAGCAGATCAACAAGTTGGAGGAACTCTGGAAGGTAAGATACACCCATAGGCTTAATGCTTTTTGGGGGGTTAGTCAAGAGGTTGTGACAGCTGCTGGAAGGACAGTGCTGACCTTATTGTGATGTACTGTTATAGGTTAATAGTTTTTGTGGACTTTTTTTGCTACAGGACAATCCCGGTGCCACCTTGGAAGACTTGGAGAAACCTGGAGTAGATGAGGAGCCCCAGCATGTGCTGCTGCGTTATGAAGATGCTTATCAGTACCAAAATATATTTGGCCCTTTGGTCAAATTGGAAGCTGACTACGACAAGAAGCTTAAGGAGTCACAGGTACCTGAAAATGTTTCTGTACTGGAGGCCCTGTAACTTACATGGTGGTGGTTTCCTTCCAGAAATGTACATGATTATCTGCATATGGATAAAGTTTTGTTTTTAACTAGAGTAGAATCCTCTTTAAAAAGCCTTTTTAATCATTTAATAATTTTAGTAGTATGTTGAGGATTATTTTATTCTCATGCTGAAGCAGGATGTGATGATCCATTTTCCTCACTACAGGTGTGATCTCAAATGTTTTTTGTGGTGTGAGGCATTTTTCAGATGAAGTGTTTTTATTTTATTTCTGGAACTCTGGAGGAACAAATTATGATCCTGCAATATTGTTATGCCTCTGATTATATGTGTTATTATACCTGATATTTAGATTCTGTTCCCCCCCCTGTTTTTTTCAGACTCAAGACAATATAACAGTTAGGTGGGATCTGGGGCTGAACAAAAAGCGGATTGCCTATTTCACTCTGCCCAAGACGGATTCAGGTGGTAATTCTCTAAACTTGTCTTCCTCCCAGTGGTTCTGGTGCAGATATAGCTCCCTACCTACCCACCCCCACCCCCGTGTGTTTGCACGCAACCTCCCCCATCCCTCCATCTTTTGGTGCATGCTCTTGCCTTTGTTTTTGTAATGGGGTTAAATCAGTGCACGGTATTGTATCAGGTGTTTGATGGACTTAACCTTGTCCTCAATTATTTTTATTTATTTATTTTTGTATGTAATTTTGAGTAGGCACAGGTTTCTAACATGTGTTCTTTCAATTGACCCTAGATATGCGGTTGATGCAAGGAGATGAAATTTGTCTGCGGTACAAGGGAGACCTGGCCCCGCTGTGGAAGGGCATCGGCCATGTCATCAAGGTCCCAGACAGTATCCTTTACTCAGTTGTATACAGTCTGTTTCTCAGTGTTGCATTCCAGTGTGGCCCTTTGCAGCAACACTGGCTCTACTAACAGACAGCAAAGCCCAGACCCACCTACTGGAAATATTTTAAGGATAATGCTGGATTTCCTTAATAGCCTATGTTTAAAGACTATGGAGATGAAATTGCTATTGAGTTGCGGAGCAGTGTTGGCGCACCTGTGGAAATCCCCCATAACTTCCAGGTGGACTTTGTGTGGAAGTCGACTTCCTTTGATAGGTATGCTGGTTTATACCACTAAATTATGAAAGTGATGGGAACATTTAATGATGTCTTACCACATTACAGTTTTACATCACAGGGTGTGATAAGGTTTTATTTGTACCTTATGCAATCAGTACTTTTGTTTTCTTTTTTCTTAAAGAAAAAAAAAACAACTCATGATTTCAGCACAATATAAATGTATTTGGTAAAAACTGCTGACTAAGAATTGTTTATGTCCTGCCACAGGATGCAGAGTGCCCTGAAAACATTTGCTGTGGACGAGACTTCTGTGTCTGGCTACATTTACCACAAACTTCTGGGCCATGAGGTCGAGGATGTCACCATTAAGTGCCAGCTGCCAAAGCGCTTCACTGCCCCCGGCCTTCCTGACCTCAATCACTCACAGGTCAGACTTAAACACTGAAACCTTGTGAATATACGATTGCTGGTTCTTTTTTGTTGCAAGAAAATTTTTGGATGGAACATAATCATGATGCGATAAGCTCATCATTTTTCTAAGTTAATTAAAAAAAATCTAAAAGAATAAGTAATGACATTTTGTTACAGTGGTTAAAAAGTGTTTTCTATTTTTCTGGTTTAATTGGATTTATTTTTAAGTGCTAGACTGAGTGATGTTATTTCTTGCATGTTCAGGTATATGCTGTGAAGACAGTGCTGCAGAGACCTCTTAGTCTGATCCAGGGGCCTCCCGGCACTGGAAAGACTGTCACTTCTGCCACAATTGTGTACCACTTGTCCCGACAGGGCAATGGGTAAGTCAGAAATTGATTGAACTGTTTCTTTTTACTTGCAGTCTGTTATTCTAGCTTTGTAATGTTTTGTACCCTATTCCTGTTGTGGTGTGTGTCCTGTAGACCAGTTTTGGTGTGTGCTCCCAGTAACATTGCCGTGGACCAGTTGACTGAGAAGATCGATAAGACTGGACTGAAGGTTGTCAGGCTGTGTGCCAAGAGTCGAGAGGCCATTGAGTCACCTGTGTCTTTTCTGGCTCTACACAACCAGATAAGCAACATGGACAGGTCAGTGGCATGAAGGGAAATAGTCCTTTATCTACCAGATCTCACCAGGCGCATAAGCAAAGCTTGATGTGCTTTGTTGGATTCCTGCTATTAACGGCAGGTACAGATTATAAACATTTACTTCAGCTGAAGGGATGGTGAATGTCTAGCCTCTACACCAACAGTTGCAGTTGAATGCATGTATTTTGAACAAAGCTGTTATATCAGAGGGTTAGCATTGTAAAGGATAAGTCCCAGTGTAAATGAGTGATTTTTGGATGCATCTTTGTCTCCATAGTATGCCGGAGCTTCAGAAGCTACAGCAGCTAAAAGATGAGACTGGTGAGCTGTCATCTGCTGATGAGAAACGCTACAGGGCTTTGAAGCGCACTGCTGAGAGGGAGCTGCTCATGGTGAGGCGGTGTTCAGAGTCTTAGAACACAAGCTTGTGAGTTTGACTTTAAATGCAGCTGTGAGTCAGCAGTTTCAGGCATTCTTAGTGCAACAAGTAATTTCAGTCAAGCAGTCAAAACTCGTTTGACTGTGATAATTATTCTGTTATAACTAAGTCCAGTGTTTATCTTCATATTTGTGATTATATTTAACCAGCTGTTTAATTTATAAACCTAATTATGAATCATTAGCTAGTATTTGTGGTACTGACTAGTGAGGGCAGTAACATTTAAACATCTACTCAACTAGTCATGCACATCCCTATTTGCTCCCCTGCCTCTCCCTGTTGCAAACAGAATTGTTGCCTTTGAAAATCCTTTATTTGCTTTCACACACTACTGTGTAGCAAAATCCTGCAATACTAGAGGCCTCAGTCAGTCAATACTTGCCAGTATAGGAAAATAAAATATCAGATTTCAGTTGGCTTTCTGTACAAGTTTATTAAAATAATTCAATACTTTCTTCAACCTGGAATGCAGATAAGGATTATAACTTCCTCTTTGTTGTCCAGAATGCTGATGTGATCTGCTGCACTTGTGTCGGAGCTGGAGATCCTCGTCTGGCCAAGATGCAGTTCCGTTCCATCCTGATTGATGAGAGTACCCAGGCCACAGAGCCCGAGTGTATGGTGCCTGTGGTGTTGGGAGCCAAGCAGGTACCAAAAAATATACAAAACCCAGACAGTTAAGCTCCATCCCTTCAGCTGAACAAATGAAAAACTGCTCTTATATATGCTGTATGCTATATGCCGGTGGCTTTATTTTGCATTAACAGTGAATGAATAAATACTTTAGCACATGGAAATTGTTAGGCTATTCTCATACCCATTAGGCCATTGAATCAGCAAGCGGAATAATGGCATAAACATGGCTAAAAATGTGTCATTTAAACTGTAGTATCTGCTGTTGTCATGTGTTAGAATTTTTAATTAACTTCTTCAGTAAATTGTTTCCCAGACAATCTGAACATTAAGGAACACTAACTACTTATATTGTGTTGTTAAACTAACCCAAGTGTCACACTTATGTGACTCATCTTCTTCCACCCAGCTTATTCTGGTGGGTGACCACTGCCAGTTGGGGCCTGTGGTGATGTGCAAGAAGGCAGCTAAAGCAGGTCTGTCACAGTCCCTGTTTGAGCGCCTGGTGGTCCTGGGGATCCGACCAATCCGCCTGCAGGTCCAGTACCGAATGCATCCGGCTCTCAGTGCCTTTCCCTCCAACATTTTCTATGAGGGGTCTTTGCAGAATGGCGTCACTGCAGGTTTGTTAAGATTCAGTAGTTTATCTAGTTTGATGGAGGGGCAAATTGATTTTCACACCCAGTAGTACGTTAGCTGCCAAAAAGATCTGCTAACTTATAACTCAGTATTAATTAGACTGTCCTGTTCTCCCCAGCTGACCGCATCAAGAAAGGCTTCGACTTCCAGTGGCCACAGCCAGACAAGCCCATGTTCTTTTATGTTACTCAAGGTCAGGAGGAAATTGCCAGCTCTGGTACCTCATACCTTAACAGGTAAGTTCACACATTTCTTTGGTTACTTAGTGACATTTTAATTGAAGGTCTAAATAATTTGGCACATAATACTTTAAGTAATTGTCCCACTGTTAGGCAGCACAGTATTAAATCAGTTCTGATTGTTTTCTAGGACTGAAGCCGCCAACGTAGAGAAAATCACCACAAGGTTGCTGAAGGCAGGAGCCAAACCCGATCAGATTGGCATCATCACCCCATACGAGGGTCAGCGCTCCTACCTGGTCCAGTACATGCAGTTCAGCGGCTCCCTGCACACCAAACTCTATCAGGTACACACTTCTAACCCTGTTTAAAGATTCCAAAGCAAAAATGCCTATTTTCAGCAAACGCACACTAATTTTATAGTTACACAAATTAGGAGATATCCCACTACAACATTGACATACAGCCATGAGGAGTAGAATGTCCTGATCCAAATTAGCTGTCTTTGTCCTGTCTCCTCGACAGAGGAGATGGAGAAAATAGAAACTAAACAACTACAGAGCCAGGGTTTAGAGTATGCTGACATGACGTTTATTTACATGCCATCACTTGGTCTGTGACATTAAGCAAAATTTGTTTCTTTGTTTTTTACGATGCAATCTTCTCATCTTGTGTCGTGGGTCACTACAGCAAGTGGAAATTGCCAGCGTTGACGCCTTCCAGGGCAGAGAGAAAGACTTCATCATCCTGTCTTGCGTTCGAGCCAACGAACACCAGGGCATCGGCTTCCTGAACGACCCTCGCCGTCTCAATGTAGCACTGACCAGGGCCAAGTAAGACCAATTAAAACGATCACAGTGGGCAGCATGGTTCACAGCCAGCTTGTTGGCTTGTAAGTCTTTTAGATAGAATCCAACTAGTGTATCTGATTTGAATGACTCCTGTGTCAAATTTAGCTTATCTTCAATGAGGCGGTATGAGCACACATTGGATTAACTCTGTTCTACACACACAACATTTCAGTGTGATTTGTGTCAGTTGTAACCTACCCCTCATCAGTTGTCGTGTGTGTGTGTGTGTGTGTGTGTGTGTGTGTGTGTGTGTGTGTGTGTGTGTGAAGGTACGGTGTGATCATTGTGGGGAACCCCAAGGCTCTCTCCAAGCAGCCGCTGTGGAACAACCTGCTGAACAACTACAAGGAGCAGAAGGTTCTCGTGGAAGGGCCCCTCAACAACCTGAGGGAGAGCCTCATGCAGTTCAGCAAGCCCCGTAAACTGGTGAACACCATCAACCCTGTGAGTACGACTGGCTTCATATTTCATAAAACTTAATGGCAAATCGAACCTGACCGAACTGATACTGGAAGTCAACATTAACTATGATCAATGCAACTGGAAGCTGACTTGACTAGAAAGTAGTTTAACAAAGAATAATTTAGCAGTCTAATTTATAAATGTATTCATCAGATTCATCAGTATCTTTTATTTATTTATTTTTTTTACTGATTGAGAAACCTTAAATCTCAGTTATACAGAGAGCCTCATTATAGATACAGGAGTGTAACAGTTCTGAAATCAGGACCAGCCTTGTGATACAAATATTCAGTCACAAGATGTTATGTCTTTGCTCTTGTGTGTCTCTTCCGCTTGTCTCATTAGAGTTGCATAATTTGCAAAGTCTTTCAAACCTTGTAATGAACATAAAAGGCTGTGTGCATCCAGTCAGCTGTCATAGGAAGTAAACAGAAGGCAGCAATTTTTTTTAAATATTAGAAATTAATTGCAAAAGGCATTTGTTTCATTTCTGCCAAACAAATGCAAATTAATTAATGCTAAACAAAATAGTGCTGAACTGTTTTGTATAAGGAGATATTTGTTAGCTGAAGTTTTTGAAGTATGCATCTGTTCTAAATGGTATCTGGTGTTTTCCAGGGAGGACGTTTTATGAGCACTGCAATGTACGATGCCCGTGAGGCCCTCATTCCTGGTTCTGCATATGACCGCAGCAATGGTAATATATTAACTTTAAATAAAAAAATTTTAATCACTGGCTGTCTTTTAGAGTTCAACGAACTTTATGCCTTGTCTTATTATTAATTTAATTAATAACTTTCAGCTCCACGTCAGTCCAGTATGTACTTCCAAACACATGACCAGATTGGCATGATTGGGGCAGGACCCGGTCACATGGCTACTATGAATATCCCGATACCCTTCAACCTGGTGATGCCGCCAATGCCTCCACCTAGTTATCTAGGTCAGACCAATGGCCCTGCTGCAGGTATGATAACAGCCACAGTACCTCATGAACCAAAAATAAGCAAAAGTTTGTGTGTTTCATTAAAACTGCATTAGCGAGAAATTTAGAAAAAAGAGAGGGCAACATGCAGGCGGGTTATTGTGGATGTTGTTTTTTTTATGTTCAGTGATACCAGAAACATGTTGCCTACTGAAGACGTAATGCAAAGTTCATCAATGTCTGGAGACAGATGTTAATGTCTGATAACCATCAGTTTCTCAAGCTTACATAGCTACCCACCGCATCCTCACATGAACTTTGATTTCCTTTTATAATTGACTGCCAGCTAGTTCCCTTGCATAATGACTTGACAGATTCTGACACCCCCCCCCTTATATAAAGGGCGTGGAGCAATGAAGGGTAAGCCTGGGCGTGGTGGGCGGCAGAGGCCCCGCGGACACCAGGGTGCCAGTCAGGGTAATGGACCCAACAGTCAGGCCAGTCAGGATGGAGCCTCCCAGCCTTTCTCCCAGGGACCACTGACACAGGGCTACATCTCCATGAGCCAGCCCTCTCAGATGAGCCAGCCTGGCCTCTCCCAGCCAGATCTCTCCCAGGTAACACACCACTGTTTCTTAAAGAAAGGTAAAGTTAATTTAAACTATTCGAAGATCCATCCCTTATTTCCTTTTCAGGATACCTTGTGATTTATTGCTTGTGTGTCATGCACCTAATATTATGAGATGATCCATATATTTTCTATAAAGATAAAATGTCTCATATTTTTCAGTCTTTTGACATACAGTCTTTGAAGTGGTCATCTTTAGATAGTAAATAGTGTGCCCTTCAAGCAAATTATGTGCAAACCTCTTCTGTAGGAATTAATTCAGGGCTGCTTTCAAGGGAAAGAAAAGTGCCTGCTTTTGGATATGTACTTCTGAGTGGTGCTAAAAACTCCTGGACAAGGCTTGACACTGATGGGTCTGAGAGCCGTTTTAAAACACTCAACAGAGTCCTGCATATGAAAATAGTTGTTCCTGAGTCAGTGGACAAATGTGAATAATTTTCACAGGTCTTCACCAGAGTGAAAGACAAGCAATGGTCTGAAAGAAAACTTTTAGCTCTCTGAAAAGAGGTTAGTTAGAGGTTTAGGATGGAAAAACAGCTGATGTGTCTGCTGTTCTCTGTTCTCCAGGACAGCTATCTGGGTGATGAGTTCAAGTCCCAGATCGACGTGGCTTTGTCCCAGGACTCAACCTACCAGGGTGAACGTGCGTACCAGCATGGTGGGGTGACTGGACTGTCACAGTACTGAAGTGTAAGTACTTAAAGCCAAATAAAGCTGCTCTCATGATTGTGATTTTGGCTAACTTGTTATATAATTGAAACCTTTCACTTTTTAGCTTCACACAAAAAAAAACCTCAGTGAAAGTACCTAAAACCCCAGTGTGAACCTTTGGAAATGTTAATAATTAATGAACATGTTCTGCTTAGTTTAGTAGTAAAATCACATCAGTTATAAGGACTTTTTTGTGTGTGTGTGTGTGTGTGTGTGTTTTGCAGGTTACCCAAAGAAGGGAGCTAGGCTTGAGCTGAGCTTAGTTCATCAGCTTTTTAATCTGGGAAATAATAAAAACATAAAATGGATACCTGTTTTCCTCTGCTACAACCGAAGCACCACCAAGTGAAAGCGACGGGATAGCGAAACCAAACCAATGACCAGCAAGAGAAATATGAGGGTAGAAGAAGAAGAAAGCACGAACAGACAGGCAGGGAGATGGCAAGAGAGGCCGAGTGAACATGCAAGAGGCAGGAACCAATGCCCGTGCAGAGGGAAGTTGAAAAGATGGCGGCGTATGGTTGGGCTGCTGAGGGAAACGCAGAGATCTAAACAGTCTCTCAAGGGATTCCATATGAGGTTCAGCTCCAAATCAAATAATCTTCCCAACACCCTCTGAGAAAAAGTTGTCACTTGTCTTCAGATGAAGATCGTAGCTTTTCAGCAGAATTTGAAGATTTCATTCTTCAAACCTGGTTTAAAGACCTGGTTGCAGTTCTGCTTCCCCGTGCTTAAAGTTGGTTGACTCAACTTGTGTAATGCCCTGGACTACTTTTTAAAATTAGGTTTGACGTGGGAGAAGCGCACTACCAACAGTCTTCTACTGGAAACTCGAACCTCAGCAGCCTCTAAAGGAAGTGGCAGTCGACAGACCCTCTCAGAGAGGAAAAAAACTCTGGTTTTTGTGCTTGAGTCTGATATTGAAATGCCTTTCATTTGCCTCGAGGACCACTGGCTCATTCACAAGGTCTGTAATGGGGTGGTTTCGACCGCTCGTCAGTGGTGGAGTGGCACGGGGATTTCAGACTGATTTTTCAAGGCATGAGACGCGAATCCCGACGATGCCACGATCATCATGGGACAGTTTTTCTTCTCTGAAGTACCTTTCTTACCACAGAGCACAAAATTGCAAAAAAAAAAAGTCATTGAAACTATCAAACATGACCAGCATTGAATATTCAACTCAGTGTCATTTGATGTTTCAGCGAAGGCTTTTCCTTATTTTAATCTTTTGAGCAACGGGGTTGCTGACGTCCCGCTGTGCTTCGTGATCAGATGTCTTTTTAAAACACTCTGTGTACGCTTGCATTGGCAAAAGCTTGAAAGCTTTGTGCTGAGTGATTCCTCAGGGGATTGTGGACTGTCCACACTCATCACATAAATCCCTGCTTGAGGTGAAAGAAACTAAACAGGGGTAGGAGGAGGATATTAGATGAGGCTTACAGGCGGTCGTGGCAATCAATCCACAGCAAGAAAGGAGTAGAAAAGGAAGGTGGCTAAGGCAGAGAAGGAAACACGTTCAGGTCATTGCCAGGGTCCAAAATTTAGACTTTTTCACACCAAACATGAACGCATACCAGATGATGTTAAGCTGGTGTTTTTTCCACATTAATGAAGCCATATTAAAGGTCATATTGACCACACAAATACAGTGAAAGCTAGTCAGGTTAAAAACGTGACATTTTTCCAGAAGAAATGTTTGAATCTGAAATTAAGCCTTTAATTCAAAAGTGAACTTGACCTGAGAGACTTTTTTTTTGTTCCTGTGGATTCAAGTGTTCTGTGACTTTACTAAACCCCAGTCACTCACAGCAGAAACGCCATCAGTACTGATCATGGAAGAGGTAAGGAGATGAAATAAAAAGTGAATGAGACGCCAGAATCAGTGCCTATAACCAGTCACCCTCGGACAAACAGCTGCAGCACAAGCATGAATGTAGTTCAGTCAAACTACCAGCATTTAAAAAAACCTTCCAGACACCAGAGGGCTTAATAAACCTACAGAAAAGGACTTGTTTTATTTATGTACTTTTATTATTTGAATAAAGCCAGGTAATGAGGCCAGTGTGTCTAGCAGCTGGGCTTATTGGGGGGGGAAAGCCACCTTCCTTCTCTGTGGAGTCGAAGTACAGGTTAGAATTTATTTTCCCTTCTGTGGATGTATGATTTGTGCTAAACAGTTTTGCCTGCATTATGTAGAGTTCCTCCTGAGTTCATCCAGACTTTGCTTTCGTCAAATATCTTGCTGCCGTGTGCATCGTTGCGTTGTGTAGTTTTTCTGAGCTGTGTATTTTGTAGCAACTTGACTACAGGAATGAGGGGGATGCCATTTCCTTTCTCGATTTTTGTATCTTCTTCAAACTGTCCGAAGGATTGTAGTTTTGTAACTCTTCCAGGAGAGACACTTTCTGAAAACAGCAAGAATGTACTCCACTGTTGTTTCTCACCTGCTTCTCATTTCTGCAGACATGACAATCATGTTGTGCTTAGACGTTGCCGTTTAATTGATTTAGAAGTAGTTCTGTTTTGACATTTGTACATTGAGTTCTATTAACATATCAACTTGTTCTGCTGAATCCTAACATGTTAGAGCTTTAAAAAAAAATTGTTGCTATAATATTGGTTTTTGTTTTTCTCCCATCTTCTGAGCCACAATCAATTCCAACATGTGCAGTGATCATTGAAGATGTTGTAGATTAAAGCACTTGCATCCAAATCGTTCATCCACTGTCATTAGGCTGAGATTTAAGTAATGGACTAGGCGTCTCAATGTGATGTAAATATTTGAAACAAAGGGTCTTATTTGCGGTGACGTTTCATCACAAGATGCTGATTCTCTTGTTAAACTGAATCAATAAAAGCTGTCAACTTCAGTTTTTGTAGTTTGAAATTTATTTGCAAATACAAATATTACAGATATTGTATAGATACAAAATTAGCAGTATATACAAAAGACAGTTTTCATGCAGTTGCCTGTGCCACCTTTTTCTTTTTCATCTGTTTTCTTTTCATCAGTTTCTTTTTTAACTGTCCACGTTTCTGTTTCTGAATGCTCTCCTGGATTTTCTGTTTGAACTTTTTCTTCTGGCTCCTGATCTTCTCCAGCTCAGCTTTCCGCTTGGCCTCCAGTTCTGGATCCTGAAACGACAGCAGGATCTCAGATTTAAAATGTCATTATTAGTTCTTAATTAGCAGAGTCCTAAAGTCTCAGTGGGACCAGTACCATATTAAAGCAGAAGCATAAAGGTACTTGGAGCATTCATGGCCACTCTTGGTCCTTTACACTTCATTTGATAATGTCCTTCAGAGATCAGAACACAGGTGGACATTGGAGAGAGAGACGCGCTGCTATCGTGTCACTTTCACTACAAGGTCGAGGAAACCGATGCAGCCAAAACATCTGTTGCCAGAAAAAACACCAGGGTCCTATTCCAGGAAGCACTTTCAGCTAACAACTTTAACCCTAAGATGAGAGGAAACTGAGACTTTCCATTCCAGAAAGAGAGTTAACTTAGACTCTGAACTAAACTTGCTTGCTGGCAGGTTTTCTTCAACAGTTTCTCTCTGACTCCTCCCCTCCTGCCTCACCTGAACCACCTGTCTGACACTCGGCTTAATTTCCCCTTTCATAAAGTCGCTGTCAAAGCTCAGAGCAGAGCCAATTAATCTGCAGCAGTTTGTTTTTACAAACACTGAAATCCCAATCAGACGTTACTTTGCTATTTTGTATCCTTAACATGAGCCCTTCTACAGTCACACTTGTTGATATATATTTATTTAAAAAGGGGGGGGCTCATGCATCATGTGACTGCTTCACCACTAAATGATCCCTCTGAGTGTGAGTAATGCAGTCAGAGATGTTATTAGATAATGATGATGATAGAATGGTGATTAAAATCTATAAAGAACATCAAAATTAACTAACCCTTGCAAGACGAAATTACTGCTGCAGAAAATCATTAATTTTTGGAATTTAGTTCACAGAAGCATAAAATACAAATATTTTAACTTTAATAATTTTACTGCTGCAGCTGATTTCTAACATGATGGCTGCGGATTAGAGCTCTGAAACTTTAAACTGGATACATTTCATTAAAGGTTACCGTCCTAATAAAGGAGACATTGCTTTAGTCTGTCACAGATCAAAGAGATTTATTTTGACTGTGTGGGGTGACAAATGCCTCAAGTTTGCTCCAGCAGCTGCAATTCCAGCAGTATAAAACAGCCTTGGCAGCAGATAAGAAACAATAAGAACTTTTTCTGTATTACCATCTGGATAGATGCACATTCCAGTGACAACATGGTTTGCACTTTACAGCTGGGCTTTCTTTTATTAATGTGGGTAGTTGCATATATCTAACATATTCCTACATAATCTATATCACGCTTACAACATCCTGTAAATACATGGAAAAAATAATTTTAAAAAAAAAACAACCAAACAAAAATGTAAAAACATGCATCCAACCAATTTTAAACTACAACTTGGAACATAACCTGCTCCTGACCAGGTTATGTGCTCAGCATGAGTTACCATGGCAATTTGGCCAGATAATAAGAGAGCCACTTTTCTGACACAAAAAACTCTAAGCTCGACAAGCCATTACTCCACCCCTACACCCCTCAGGAGTAGGTAATGTGATCAGGAGAACACAAAAAACTGAGTGGAATTGAATTTGCCTTATAGCTATAGATTTGTAGCCTGAATGCACATATAAGGCTGCAGTTTTTAATGTTTATGATCTACAAGTAATGTGACACAAAGTAAAAATGTGTGAATGGAGGCCTCATGCATGATTCTTCACGCTTACTTTTTACTGTCTAGATTCATAAATCTTAGCACACATTTTGAAACCACGTGTAAACACAGTCTTACGGTTAATGGTGTCATGTTGGAATAAGTCGGGAACTTTAAAATCAAACTGAATGGCCAATTTAAGTTTTGAGAAGCTGCAGATTTTCAGACCTTTCCTCAAAGGAACTGCTCAGTGCAATAGCGATGAAATCATTCAAATTGTCACAATACCAAAATACATTTTCTTTCCCTTAGCATTAAAGTCTAGTTTTATTATTTGTATTTAAATAAAATGTTTTAATTCTTTTTTTTCTTCCTTTTGGATGAGCTACACCGAGGCCGACTGCTGCTTCATTCCAGTTTAAATGTTCGGCTTAACTTTAACAACATGCAGTAATAATAATTATGATTCAAATGACAAACAGAAATGTTTAAACTGTTCACAAAAAGGTTGCACTCACCTTCCCCTCCAGGATCAGCTGTTTCCTCTTGTTGATCTCCTTTTTCTCATCAAAGTCTGTTGACTCGAGTTTCTGCAACATAAATTTTACAGTTAATACACTGGAAATTAGGTGAGGTAGGTCAAGGCCATACTGTCAGTCATTGTGCGAAACAAGGAGCAATGTTTATGATGAAGTTGTTTTGAGTGTGCAACCATTGCTCCACTTTAACTGGATTTAGTGCAGTGAAAAGCTAAGAGGTGAGGATGAAGTGAAGACAGATCCGTACTATTTCACACTCCCGCCGGGTCACGTTGACCTGGGTGAGGATCTTCAGGACTTCTTTCTCCTCCACAGGATATTCCTTCAGCTTGGTTTCTATAAGAGAACAAGAGGCCAGTTTGTGCAAATAAACTTAATAAAATAAACAAACATATTTTACTTGATAATGTTACTGATGGACTACAGTCTATCCTGAGGTCCATCACAGCTGCATTTCTACCAGCTTCATCCACAGAAACGTAAACATGCAGCAGTTTAGCTGAGCTCTTCAGATGCTCCTGATGTGACTTACGAATCTGTTCTTCGATGGAATGAACCAGGTGGATGTCGTACTGCGTCACCAGTGTGATGGACACGCCGTTCCTCCCTGCAGAAGGATAAAAATATCACAGTGTACGAGTGGTGTTTATGTGAGGTTTATGGAAAGAAGATGTGATGCAAGGAAAATCTGCTAAAAGTGTGTTACCTGCTCTGGCTGTTCGTCCAACTCTGTGGATGTAGATCTTGGGAAGGCCGGGGGTGTTGTGGTTAATGACAACCTGGACAGTTGGGATATCCAAACCCCTATGGGTCAGAAGTACCAGAAAAAAACAAAACAAAAAACAAAGTGAGGACAGTATGATCACAGTGTGTGTGGGCCCTAAGGCATGTTTCTGCTCTGAATCACTGTGTGGAAACTGGAGAGAAGAGACAGAAGATTAAGCTTAAACAGGCTCAGACCACATGATATTTCTGTCTGTTCTGATAATCACTGTGTCACATTAGTTGATTAGAGGCATAAAATGAAGCTTTTTCATTGCTCCACATGGATTCTCACCTGGCAGCTACATCAGTCGCTATCAGGATTTTGTAGACGCTGGCCTTGAACTTGGCGAGGTTTGCAAATCTTTGCTTCTGAAGAACAAAAAGAGCTGTCGATTATTCTGCAGGCTCATTTACCTGCTTTAAAATGCTTTAATCCTTTTCAGCAGACCTTCAGTCTTCGTCCCTTTAATGAGATGAACATAATTCCCAGCAGATATCTGTAGAGGACCTCTCGGGACCAGCGATAAGTGACATTTCAGCAAAGTCAAATGCTTTAAAGGTGCAAAATTAACTGACTTTGCACCTCATTCGTCTGTCGGTGCAAAAACACTGCCCTTAAAATGTCCCTAAGCAGGCGTCCTCCACTGAAACGTATCTGCTAATGCAGTTCCTGCCTCAGTGTCTGGTGTCAGACGCACTGTTTTCAGCTGTCACACTGAGTTTGTTTGCTGCACTGCTGTTCACACAAGCCTCACCTGTTTCATCATGGAGTGCAGGGAAATCGTTGGAAAGTTAAACTCCCGCAGCATCATGGTGAGGATCTGACAGTTCCTGTAAAAGAATTGGATATGAAAAGTTAATTAATGTGACGAATGCTTAACAAACCATAGCAACAAAAGGCTGAAATGTTGCCACCGAGAACACTCAGGTTTCAAAGACGCGCGTCATCTTTACATCATTCAGCAGATCATTTTTGTCGATTTCTTCTTCTAAACACTAACATATACTATAAAATATGGCAAATTAACAATCACAATCTAGACTCTACTTTGTAAATGAACCTTGCTGTAAACTGCAGTAAAGGCTGCAGGGTGTTACTGCTTGCGTCTGGGCACTGGGTTGTTCTAGACTGTAAAGATGCACGCATGATGTCGGCTGAATCCCTCACAAGCTTCTTACTTGCACGTGTTGGTAAAAATGATGATGGACCAGTCATCGTGCTCGTCAGTAAATGTCTGGATCAGGTGGACCAGGTAGGCGTCCTTCACCTTCTCTGGAGTGAGGATGTATCTCTGGTCCAGTTCCTCTACCGTTCGTGTCCTGAGAAACAACAATAAAGATAAATCATCATCCACTGAAGTCATATTACAGCACAGCAACCCTGAAGCTGACAGCGATTCATTTAAACGCCACGTTCTCTACTGTAATAATCCTGTTACGCTGCCTTCATAATGAAATTCAGAGTGCAAAGGTGATCAAACACGGAGCTCTGGGGCCTCAGTGCTACAGCAGTCACATTGAGCCGGATGAAAACTCGATTACATTTTTCCGCCCGCTCACAGCTCAATTCACCGAATTCACAAAACACAACTATAAACCTTTACAGGAGAAAAAAAAAAAACGTAAAGCTGAACAGAGAAAAGAAAGCTCAGTCAAGCGTAACGACCACATAAGCTCAGCTGCTGAGCCGCTGTTTAATTCTGTACCCACGTCAAATCGAATGGAAACTCTTTTACATCATTTCTTTCCATTTTCTATGAATATATATGGGCATTTTTGCACACGCTGTTTTACAATCTGAACACTAGACTGCTCATTCAACCGCGAATAATTTTCGGAGCATGACTGTCTCTTGCATTTAATGGCACTTATGCAAAAAATAAAAATAAAGTCATTTCAATTCCTCCTCAGGCTGACGTTCCTTTTTTGAAAATAAGAAACGGACAAAAATGAACAGAGAGAAAATGTATCTGAACTGAGGCACAGAGATCTGTCCCAGAGGGTTCTCCTTAAAGGAACTGAAACTGATAAACACCCCTGTGCATGATGTTTAAGACAGCAGCAAAGCTGTGTTTTCTTTTAATCTCTAAATGTTGCTGAAAATCAGACAGACTGCAGGTTGCTCACTCTGATTTGCTCTCCCAGAAGAACGGTTTGTTCATGGCGATGCTCTTCAGCTCCTGCAGGGTGTGCAGTCAGTGTGGCGCTGAACAGCAGTGTCTGACGTTTGGCCGGCAAGATCTCCAGGATCACCTCCAGGTCTTTGGTGAAGTCAGTACAACCCTGCTCCAGCAGCCGGTCGGCCTCATCCAAAATCTGACACAGACAAAAAGACGACGTCACAGTAACTAAAAATGAGATGTCTAAATTAGGAGTTTTTATCATTTTTAATCTGTGAACTTTTCACATATCCAATGAACAGCATATCCAACACTTATCACCATTACTTTAACTAAATCCAGTTTTTAATGGGCATTTTCAAACACTCTTTAAATTAATTTCAGTACTATTTTGACAAATCAACCAGCAGATATTACATATGATTACATCACAAGTACTTTATGTTCAACTGTGGCTCCACAGGGTGGAAAAAAACAAAGGTTTGCATGCTGCTATGAGGTATAAGTGAAAAATGAAAACTTAGATACAACATAAGCTCTTCTCCTTTGCATCTTTTTCACATAAACAGAAATTTATGTCTTAAATAAAACTCTTATCATCTGGTCTGATCCGTTTCTGAATCTGATGGACTCACCAAGAACTGGATCCTGCTCATGCTGAAGGTGTCGGAGCTGCGGATGTGATCAGCCAGTCGACCCGGCGTTGCTACAACTACATGTGGTTGGTTGGACAGCTCCAGGGCCTGGCTCACCATATCTGTCCACAACCGAGCAGAGGCAGCACAGAGGACAGGCATCAAACAAAAGAAAGTTAATAGAAATGTTAATGTCAGCTGCAGGAAATCTCTTCGATGTTCTTTTTTGGGATTTTTTTTCCACTTAATAAACAGAAATAAAAGCAGTCAGCTGCGCTCTGCATCGTTACCCATTCCACCAACGATGATGCAGTCTCTCAGACCCAAAGGCTTCCCCAGGACTCGAAACTGCTCTGCAATCTGATAGGCCAGCTCCCTGCACAACATCACATTTACATCATTGAGCTACCCTTCATTTCTTTACATTTTGCTTTCAATTAGCCAGACTTTGATGTTATTTTTAAAAGTGGTCTTGAGCAATAGTTCTCCAGGCTTTCTGAAGGTCTTTCTAGGTTTTTCTTTGGACACTGGCTTTCAATCTTGTTAGAATTGTACAAACTCTGTTTTTGCTTTATGTACTGTATTTCCATGCACGTTTGCACATATTTTAATAAAGCACTGCACCCATTTCCCTAGGAAAACATAAAAAATTTGACAGGTTGCTTGAAACTGATGCACATTCAAAGCTTTAAACACATTTATCCAGTTGTAGCCCCAATATCAGATTTAACATAAACAGATTTTTTGAAGTCTTATAGACATGAAGTGAATTTAAGATAACAACATTAATCCCATTAGACAGCCTGACACGCCGATGATGCACTGGAAGAACAATCACTGAGTATAACAACCACAGCTGTCCTCCACACCTCGTTGTGTTGTCGGCACTGACCTGGTAGGAGTGAGCACCAAGCAGAAGATGCCATATGGGTCCTCTGAGAGCTTCTGCAGAACTGGCAACACAAAGGCTGCGGTTTTTCCACTGCCGGTCTTGGCACAGCCCATACAGTCCCGACCTGTGGAAGAAACGCCTTCAGTCATCCGCACTCAGATGCTCAGACTTGGAAGTTCAGCTAGACTTTGATGGAATAAATTTGGAGCTGCAGAGACGCTCCACCACATCTTAACACTTACATTACATGGATATATGCGTCAGTATTCTCGTCCTGTCTTACCTTGTAGGATGGCTGGCATGCAGTTTTCCTGGACTGGAGTGGGTTTGTTGATTCCCAGCTGTTTACACTGTTTAATCAGCCAGTCTGACAGACCCAGGCAGAAAGTCGCCCATTTCTGTTTTACCTCGTCCTCTGAAACTTAGTGAGATCAGCTGTGGACGCGTTATGATAAAAGAATGGCTAAAATATTCTTATTTCAATAAACACCGACATATCCTCGTGTGTTAGATTCACGGACGCTCGCTGATTACGTAACAACAAAGCGTCTTCCTCGCTGCAGAAAGCGGGCGTTGCTGCCCTCTGCTGGTTGGTGTAATAATCGTCACATTGAACGCATAGAGCAGAGCAGGGACGTTAAACTCATGGGGGCCACAGTAGTGAAAGACCCCTTTCTGTCACTGTAAAGACATCTAACTAAGCAATTTAAAGAGGTGACGTTTTAATATAAGAAAAATAAATGCAGTTTCAACAGTACATTTCAGTTTTTCTACATGATAAATGCATGAACTTACTAAAATGTTCTGGTAGCTCATTGCCCAGACTGTCCTGTATTTACACTATATTGCCAAAAGTATTCATTCACCCATTCAAATCATTGAATTCAAGTGTTCCAATAACTTCAATGACCAAAGGTGTATAATCCAAGTACCTATGCATGCAGACTGCTTCTAGAAACATTTAAGAAAGAATGGGTCACTCTCAGGAGCTCAGTGAATTCTAGCATGGTACCATGATAGCATGCCACCTGTGCAACAAGTCCAGTCGTAAAATTTGCTCACTATGAAATATTCCACAGTCAACTGTTAGTGGTATTATAACAAAGTGGTAATCCATGTAAAACCACAGAGCGGGGTCAGCGGATACCGAGGTGCATAGTGGGTCTCTATGGCCAAGCAGCTGCATCCAAGCCTTGCATCAGCAAGTATAATGCAAAGCGTCAGATGCAGTGGTGTAAAGCACACCCCCACTGGACTCTAGAGCAGTGGAGACGTGTTTTCTGGAGTGAAGAATCATGCTTCGCCGTCTGGTGATCCAATAGATGAGTTGTTTTTCAGGAGTTGGGCTTGGCCTCTTAATTCCAGTGAAAAGAACTCTTAATGCTTCAGCATACCAAGACATTTTGGACAATTTCATGCACCCAACTTTGTGGGAACAATTTGGGGATAGCCCCTTCCTGTTCCAAGATGACTGCACACCAGTGCACAAAGCAAGGACTATATAAACATAGATGAGCAAGTTTGGTGCGGAAGAACCTAATTGGCAGAGTGCTGACCTCAATCCAACAGAACAACTTTGGGATGAATTAGGGCGTAGACTGCGAGCCAGGCCTTCTCAGCCAACATCAGTGCCTGAACTCACAAATGCACTTATAGAAGAATGGTCAAAAATTCCCATAAACACTCCTAAACCTTGTGGAAAGCCTTCCCAGAAGAATTGAAGCTGTTATAGCTGCAAAGGGTGGGCCACCATCATATTAAACCCTATGGATTAAGAATGGGGTGTTACTCAAATTCATGTGAGTGTAAAGGCAGATGAGCGAATACTTTTGCCAATATAGTGTATAAAACATAATGTTTTTGTTCATTCACAGAAAATGTTCTTTTCTCTTTTTTCATTTTGCCATGGACTCGCTGTAAACAAGAAACAAAAAATGGAAGTTTCTACGGTAGATAGAGAAAAACAGGAACTTTTCTGTTATTTAATTGTTTATCTATTACTTAACTACTGTGATGTAGCATGAATGGCAGTTGGGGAGATCTTTATCAATAGGAACAGCCAAAGTTATGAAAATACAGTTAAAAGTTCAAAACCTACGCACACCTTCACATCTTCCAAAGCCATCCAGAAGGCCGGATGGCATCTTTGCTGGGCTGATTCTGATTCCTGTTTTGGCTATTCAAATAAAAACATGAATATGCAGCTTATTCCTATGTGAATTAACAATGATGTAATAAAACTAAATTTGAGACCTTGGGAATTTCTCTAAGACTCAGAGGAAGTACAGTCTCAGTGTAATTAAGTGGTGCATATTCACAAAGAAATGTGCACATGCAGTGAAGCTTTGCCAGCTTCCCAGTTGTGTGTCCAGTTGTGTATTGAAAAAATGCGCTTATTTATTCCTTCTAATCTGTAAAACCCAAATCTTTGGAGTAATACATATTTGTCTAGATTTTAAAGATGCTATTTTTGTGTTCAAACACAACCTTTCAGGTTTTTGATGGAGATCATCTATCGTAAAGTTTTCACCTGTCATGGCACAATGATGAAGTGAGAGAAAGTTGCAGATCAATAAAAACCTTTTATTTTCTCCATGTGGCAGATTGTGTCAGAGTGATTGCTTCATGGTGCATTGTCGTATGTGATTAATGACCACCAAGATGAAGGGACTCTTTCACAGACATCATAAAAATAAATTTTCTCCAGTCAGAACTTGTAAAATTTCTCATCAGTCAGAAAATGTTTTTATTATCAGAAGGTGGATTTTAGAGGCTCCTGTGTATCCCCAGCTGGTCTGCATGGGTGCAAACCTTGAGCTTAAGCCTTGACTCCTTACTGGCTCTCTGTGCTGCTCACACTGACTTGTATTGACTGATCTGTAATAGTGGAACCTGGCACAGCTTCAGAACATTTCTGTTTTTCTGATGTTTGGCAAAGACTTCACATCTTTAGAAGACAACTTTAATTGTAATTCCTATGAGCAAAAACAAAAAAGTGGCCCATTTTACATATATATATATATATATATATATAAAATATATATATATATATATATAATATATATAAATATATATTATATATAAAATATAATACTGCACACCAGTGTATATATATATATATATATATATATATATATATATATATATATATATATATATATATATATATATATATATATATATATATATATACCAGAAGGCAACATTACTGGGCTATCAACACCTACGCCCTGCCAGTTGTCTGATACCCTGCTGGGATAATAAGCTGGCCAAAGGAGGAAATAGAAGCCACTGATGTTAAGACAAGAAAGCTCCTTACCATGCATGGAGGGTTTCACCCCAAATCCAGCATCCTGAGACTGTGGAAGGAAGGTGGCCGAGGACTAGTGAGTGTCAGAACCACTGTCCTAGATGAAACAACGAAGATCCATGAATACATCAGGAAGATGGTCACAAAGGATCATGTGCTTAGTAAGTACCTCAGGCAGCAGAAACCCAAGAACGAAGGGGAGGAAGAACAGGAACCATCATGGCAGAACAGGCCTCTGCACGGCATGTGCCACCGGCAGATAGAAGAAGTGGCTGACATTGAGAAATCCTACCAATGGCTGGACAAAGCTGGACTGACAGACAGCACAGAGGCACTAATCATGGCAGCACAAGAGCAAGCTCTGAGCACAAGATCGATAGAGGCTGGGGTCTACCACACCAGGCAAGACCCCAGGTGCAGGCTGTGCAGAGATGCCACTGAGACAATCCAGCAAATAACAGCAGGGTGCAAGATGCTAGCAGGCAGGGCATACATGGAACACCATAACCAAGTGGTCGGCATAGTATACAGGAACATCTGTGCCATGTATGACCTGGAAGTCCCGAGGTCAAAATGGGACATGCCCCCAAGGGTGGTTGAGAACAACAGAGCTAAGATCCTGTGGGACTTCCAGATGCAGACAGACAAACTTGTGATGGCTAACCAACCGGACATCGTAGTGGTGGACAAACAAAGGAAGAAAGCTGTAGTGATAGATGTTGCAATACCAAGTGACGGGAACATCAAGAAGAAGGAACACGAGAAGGTTGACAAATACCAAGAGCTCAGAGAGGAGCTGGAAAGGCTGTGGAAGATGAAGGTAACAGTGGTCCCCGTGGTAATCAGAACACTCAGGGCAGTGACCCCCAAACTGGGAGAGTGGCTCCAGCAGATTCATGGAACAACATCCGAGATCTCTGTCCAGAAGAGCAATACTGGGAACAGCTACGATACTGCGCAGGACCCTCAAGCTCCCAGGCCTCTGGAAGAGGTCCCGAGCTTGGAGGGAAAATAGACCGCCCATAGGAGGTGAGCTGGGATTTTTAAAAAATTTTTTATTTGTAATAAAACACTTTAGTTCCACCTCCTTTACATCAGACATCCGTCTGTCACCATCTACATGATGCTAGATATTTATCACAATTCAAAGGTGACACTGATGGGCCTCTGGCTGATCGATGCAGCTGTCAGTGTTTCCTGAATATCCTCACAGCTTTGATTCGCTGCACCAAACTGACAAAAGGTTGCACAGTGATCAACATGAATACATGCTGTTCTGCTATCCAGTATTGCTGACCTGAGGTGACCTAATAAAGTTAAAAGCACAGGGGTGGTGTGTCTGTGTATTTGCCCTTCATCCTAAAGTTGTGGGAATTACTTATCATTACGTGCACATTCATTTTCACACTCTAGTGAGCTGTAGGAAAATAATGATATTTACAGAATGTCTCACTTTGAAAACTGGTCGAATGCTTCTTTAAAATGTCAAGATTTAATTCTCTGCATAGACTTTTGCTTTTTAAAATTTTATTTATTTATATTTTGCAGATGATGTCTTGTTTATTACATCATGTGAACATTTGTCTTCCTGTCTCACCTGCTACAGTGGGCTTGTGAAGGAGAGTGCGAGTTCATTCAGTTGCTGCTTGACTAGAGAGGGAGGATAAGCTTCACCAAGATAACCCATCTGTGTCTGCACACCGGGCTGCCAGAGGTGATTAATGCCCTGTGTGTTAAAGGCAAAGGCCGGAAGGTTCGGCTCCGTCCTGCCCAGACCGTCCAGCTGTGCTGCAAACTGCCTTGGACCTTGTATACAAGTGGAGGATCCAATGTTCCCTGCTGCCTCCCTGCAGCACAGAGGAGCAGTCAGCTGTAACAGGCCACTGAGCAGCATGATTAGTGCTCCCATTGCTCTTCCACCACATTTGAGGCTCCACTCTCCTATGTTCAGCCTATATTCATGCAGATAAATCAGTGGAGACTCTTTCTAAGTACACAGAAATGTTTCCAGCACTTTTAAGAGAAAGTGACATAACTTTAACAAGAAGAAACAAATTGGTGAATAAAAGTTTTGCTTCTCTAAAAAAAAGAAGAAGAAAAAAAAAGTCCAGAGCTGTGATGCACCGAAAACATTTGGCAAGAAACTACAGCAATTGGTCTCCATTTCCAGAGGCTTTTTAAAAACGTGTTGCTGGCATCAAATAAACACTGAGCATGTTTTTCAAAGAAACAATTCAATTTGATATGTCTTTGTACATTCTTATTACATACAGAGTAAATTTAGATTACTATATTTCTCTTTATAAGCATCTTCATAATCTGGTTTAACGTGAGATCAACAGACAAATTAAGTGCCGCAGTGCACATCATGACTGAGTGTTTGCTTAAGATTTTATAGTAAATAGCTATTGGGGGTGGGGGATTAAAGGCTATCAAAAGGCCATTTTGACATAGTTCTCGTTCTGGCATGTGAATGAATAGTCGGAATAATGAGTTCATTTTGTAGGCTTCACGATGCCCTTTAGATGGCACTGTAGAGGCTCCGCGGTCCCGCAGAAATAGTTGAATGGAATCCCAGTGTGATCTGGCACAGTAGTGGGAGGGGAGCGCAGCACACAAGTCCTGGAGGAGTTTGGAGCGAAGAGCACTCTGCTGCCCGACTTTTCAACGACATTCGTCCGTCTGTCCGAGCCGCAAAGCTGAGCCAAACGTTCGCGGTGCGTAATTACGCACGGAAACGAAAATTCCGCGGTGTTCTTCGCTGTGGAAACCACGCGGACAAAGAAGGGCAGGCGGACAACAGACTTGAGCGGAGAGGAGTACTGTTGGAGGGGAAACCGGGGGAATCTGGAGTCGGAAGTGATTTGTCTTTTCTCTTTTTTTTCTTTTGGAAATGTTACGTTCAGGATTTTAGGGAAGAAAAATCGTTTTGGAGAGCCGGGAGTTAGGAGTGGAATCAGCCCCCCAAAAAACATCTGAATCCTTGGAGCATGGGGTAAGTTGGGTTTTTAGGTCTGAAATTTCCAGCTGGTTCCCCTCTGCAAGTGTTTATTTAAAAAAAAAAAAGAAGGTAAAAGTGAACTTTGTGACGAAGCAGCTTGGTTTCTGAGCATGTGGCTTTTTGATTCGGTTGAACGGCATCTTGTACAGGCTTTTGGAGCAATTGATCAACCTACCATCAGTTCACATGTGACAATCTGCGGTTTTCTTTGTTTACATCCCGATAGCCGCCGGGAGAAAGGAGTCTTTAATTTGGGAAGCGCGGATCCCAGCCTACTTTGATCAGAAGTCTGTTTAAATTTTTATGACAGTTGTGACCGCAAGAAGGTGGAAGTCATGTGTTGAAGGAAAATTACTGCGTTACATGGAACTACCTGGCTATCACGCTGGCGGTTGTAATAGTGATATTTTTTATAAGACACACAGAGGTCATTCAAACGCCTCGCGATTAACAGAACTACTGAGACTTCCTCCACTCTGTTCCTCTTCACGCAATCCAGAGAGAAAGCTTGCAGGCTGATTGTTTTGCCGGGGATTCGGGCTGGCTCGTCTTTGGGATGCTGCTGGTGTCATGCTGTGCTCAATCTCATTAACTGTGTTTGCGTGCGTTCAATTACAGGTGCAAAGCTTGGTTCAGAGACACCTGAACCCTCTCCCCATTACCAGATTCCATGCTGTTAGCCTCCAACCTCTGGGACATTTCAATGACACTTTGAGATGCTCCTCAAATGAATGCACAGTATGAGAGCATCATGTATCTTTGATGTGATTTCACTAACGCGCCATGATAAACTGGTCCATGCAGGAAGGTTTCATTGCCTTGTTGCGGTTTTACATTGTATTCATTTACAGCCTAAAATACTTATGATTATTGTTCTCACCAGTACAAGTACACAGTGATGCAACAGTGCTGGCATTTACCTGTTTAGTGCTCAGATTAAACCCTGTCCCCTAAAACCTAAAATGCGATCTCAAATACATTTCAAGAAAATGTGTATTCTTGTCAGCAAAACATTTGGCTGGGAAATGCCTCCATGTTCATTCAGCCTGGAAGAGCTGGAGGAGGTGTCTGGGGAGAGGGGAGGGTGATCTGGCAGACTGCTGCCCTGTGACCCGGACCCAGATAAGTAGCAGAAGATGGATGGATGAAAAAAATGTCATAATTGAAAAGACCAGCCAAATCTTCACTATGAGGCAACTGTCATACAGGAGACTGGGGTTTTAATGTGATTTGTTTTTACTTTAAATGATGTTTTCCCTCATGCTTGGTTGGGTTTAGAGACAAAGAGGAGTTGGTTAGGAGTTGGGAAATCTTGATCCTTTCACAACATTAACCATTAAAGATTCTTTTTACTGTTCCACAGTTACAACTGTGAAAAGTCTTGCCTGGTTTCATGAAACAACAGTCTGAAAGCAGTAAAATCAGTGCCAAAGATATTTTTATTACAAATTTGAGGGCGAAAATGACCTCAAATGTTACTGACAATGGAGTTTAGTTACATGGGAATACACACAGAATCTAACAATATGTTCAGGATGTCAGCCAGAACCTCCAATAGACCAAAAAAAAGATTCCAGATTAGGCGTTGGCAAATACCTGAAATTCCAGTATGAATTGTAATATTTGACTTGTTCTGGTTTCATATTTCAAAATTGTACAATGATTGGAGTACTTAAAGAAAAACCTTCTACAAAGTGAGTACAAATTACTCTTAAGCACCCACTAATTCAGTTCTCAGTGGTCATAGCTTTGAAACGTCAAAGATTTAACTTTTGCCATCATATTCTACATGTGAGGGAAAGCGCACCAGAATGTGTTTATGTCAATTAAAGTGGGGTTAGCAAATATAAATACCGAATACTCAGCGTGGCATTGTGCCACAGTGTTGACGCTAAAAGCTTAAAGTAGACTGTACCAATTCTGTTGATGCCAGCGGGGAAGTGGTCCTCTGATAGTAACAAACAAACAAACATCTGGTCCGATGGCTTGTGTTTGATGCATTTTCACTGTCAGAGATTAAGCCGGGCATCAATTATGCTTCATCCCTCTGAGCAGGAAACAGGCAACAGAATCCAGTCACCTGGGCCAAATGGCCAAAAAGCTGGATTTAGTCACTGGGCCACCGTGTACTCTCAAACAGGAGTCTGTGAAACTCATAATATACAGGGACAGCCTGCAGCTCTTCTACACACTTGGCAGATGGAGCGGAGTCTCGATTAAGAGTCGCTTCAGGTCCATAAACCAAATGAATTTTCACACAGGTGCTTTCAAGCTGTGTGCTGCCTGTCTTGAAGTGCTTATCCTCATCATCTGACCTGGGGTAGCCTGCAAATAGATGGAGATGGTGTGATATGATGGAGATGTAGCCTTGATGAAATGAACACCCTCCAGTTTTATGTAACAGGCTGCAGATTTGGACAAAGCAAAATTTATGATCGCCTTTTATTAATTCCAACATAAATACTTGGTAGCAGCAATACAATAAAAAGAGTTAATCAGCTGTCATTAAAAAAGATCTGCATTTTCTGGCAACATTTGGAGGACCCTAAGGAATGGCTTTATTGTGTGTTAATGGGATGAGAAGTATGTATAAGTACCATTTTTACATGGAGCTGTGGTTTTAAGTGTTAAGAGTTGATGTGTGAGTCTTTTTAATGTGTTTTTTTAGTTTTTAAAGCAGGTCTAACCTAAATAAAATATTTTGTTTTTACCACATATTTGAAGTGTATAACACACAATTCATATATCCTTGAAGTGTGTGTTCTTTGGAGAAAATTATCCTTTTTGTTTTGGAACTGGTGATTAGCAGTATACTTAGACCCCCCCCCCACACACACACCACCACCACCAAAAAAAGTTCCCAAAAAGTTGGGATGCTGTAAAATGTAAATAAAAATAAAATGCAATGATTTGCAAATCTCATAAACCATATTTTATTTGCAATAGAACATAGAAAACATATCAAATGTTTAAATTGAGACATTTTACTTTTCCATGAAAAACATTAGCTCATTTTGATTTAGATGGCAGCAACATGTCTCATAAAAGTTGGGACAGGGCAACAAAAGGATGGAAAAGTGAATGGTACTGAAAAGGAACAGCTGGAAGAAAAATTTTACAAAGAATTCGATTTATTGGCAACAGGTCAGCAAAATGATTGGGTATAAAAAGAGTTTCTCAGGAATAAAGCTAGGCAGAGGTTCATAAATCTGCAATAAACTGCATCTGCAAATTCTGTTAGAATTTCAGAATATGTACTTTGATAAAAGATTCTTAAGACTCTGAATATTTCATCATCTACAGTACATAATATCATCAAAAGATTCAGAGAATCTGGAGAAGTCTCTGTGTAAGTGACAAGGT
This sequence comes from Pterophyllum scalare, assembly GCA_024447675.2. NCBI lineage: Eukaryota > Metazoa > Chordata > Actinopteri > Cichliformes > Cichlidae > Pterophyllum > Pterophyllum scalare. The sequence goes on along the minus strand of JAMQGT020012623.1, from coordinate 14,815 downwards.
CAGAAATCAATATTGTTTGCCCGTGATCTTCAGGCCCTCAGGCGGTATGATTATATAATGGAAATCACTGCATGGGCTCAGGAACACTTCCAGAAATCACTGTCTGTAAACACAGTTCACTGTGCCGTCCACAAATGCAGGCTAAAACTCTGTCATGCAAAGAAGAAGGCATGAAGAACATGAGCCATGATGCTACAGGGGTGCATCTGTGCCCATGGACTTGGCAGTTTGCACATCTGGAAAGGCACCAAGGTATGTGCAGGTTTTAGAGCAACATATGCTCCCATCCAGATGACATCTTTTTCAGGGAAGACCTTGCATATTTCAGCAATACAATGCTAAACTACATACTGCAGCTATTACAACAGCATGGTTTAATAGTAGAAGGTGCTAATCAGGTCTACTTGCACTCCAGACCTTTCACCAACTGAAAACATTTGGTGCAAGAAAGAAGACTCAGGACTGTGGAGCAGCTAGAATCGTTCATCAGACAAAAATGGGACAACTGTCCTCTCCCAAAAGTCCAGCAGCTGCTGTCTTCAATTGCCAGACATTTACAGACTGTTGTTAAAAGAAAAGGGGGGGGGGTGCTACTAAGTGGCAAACATGGCCCTGTCCCAATTTTTTTTGCGATGTGTTGCTGCCATGAAATTCCAAATTATTCAATAACCCATTCTGATTTTGTTTTTTGTTTTTTTACACTTTGCACAGTTTCCCAACCTTTTTGGAACTGGGGTTCTACTTGATGTGGACCCACCTTAAGTAGTACCTGCTAAGATCCGCAGGTGTTATGCTTCGCCTTATAACTTGAATTATCTTCTTCTTGTTCTGCTGCAGAGGAGCTGTCTGCCAGCTGTAAAATGTACCCGCTACACCGAGAGAGGTACAAACGCACCGCTGTCTCTGTGTTGTGGCTCTGTCTGATAAGGATGGGTGATGCCTCCTACCAATTAATGCTGAGCTTTAGGTCACTCTGTGTACCTTTCACTCAGCAAAAACTGCTTAATTGCTAATCCCTGGGGTGTTCAAAATGTATAAATTTGGCAACCACAAACATTATTTGGTTGAAAAAAAAAAGAACAATGCAAATGTAAAACTAGCTTGGTATGAATGTAGCGATGGCTGTAAAATTTAAAGTAGGGCAGCTATTAATGGAAATGTCACCATTGCATCATGAAATTGGGGGAAAATTATGAATTATTACAGTTAGTTCTTTTTTGATACTCCAAAATAAGACATCAGGTATTAATACATTGGGGATCAATCCTCCCATCCTTGCTTCATTAAATATTTATGTGCCTTTGAACAAAATCCACCCTCATCTCATCCCCATCATGGTAATCCTTTGCTTCATATCAGTGGAAACTGCAACAAGCTGTAAGATGTGATTCACAGAGTGGAGGTTTCATGCTTGCTGTGATGTGCAAATGTTGTCGGCATGTTGTGCTGCCCTCGCTGTCATCACCTGGTGTCCCTTTTATCACGCTGTCGTCCTGTCACACATGTGGTGATGCAGCTCAGCGGTTCCATACACTGTTGGATTGTTTATACTGTTTTGTAAGTGCATTGTGTCGTACAAGCTCTCGGCATGTTTTGCATGTAAAACCTCAGTGTTTAAAATAACTGCAGATGTAAAAATATGCCATTTCTGGCAACGAATTGAATTCAAATCCATATATGTGCATGTTCTTGACTTAAATTAACCTCAAGCTGACCGCGGATGTTTTGTGGTGTAAAACGCTTTCTTTGAGCAATTCAGTGATTTTTTTTTTTTTTTTAGCTTAAAAGATGGAGTTTCATATTTACCCAAAGAATTTTCAACAGTCCTCATTCACAGAGTTGTGTTGTTGGTTGGCTGAACACAGCTCTGCCCACTCAGTGAACACAGTCAGTATAAAAGGCCTCGGGCACATGAGAGCTTCACTGACGAATAACGGACTTTTACAAGAGATGGAAGTTGAGTCAGATTTCTTTTTAAGGCCTGCTGGTTAGTCAACAGAAAATTAACAGTTTTGACAATCAGTTATATGTTTAAATCATTAAAATAATGAATGCTGCTGATGCCAGCTGGTGTCAGCTTTATAGATATGAATGCTTGGAGCTTTCCGTTTTGCTTTTTTTTAAAAATCTATTATTTGAGTAACTCAAACTATATCTATTCCTCTATCTATACCTCTCTCTATATAATATAGCCTGTGGGATATAATAAATGTTATTGTTTTTCTATTTTTGACATAAATTAGTGAAATAAAAATAGTTGCAGCAGGTCTGGACCACCCAAGCTCACTTACAGTTTGTATCATGTTTCTTTTATACACACAGAAATATGGAGCCGTCTAAATTTGTTTAAGGTGGAGATACTTGCTGTAACTACTGCTTGATGAGTAACTGTATACTGTAAGCTCATCATGGCTGCTGTGATGTCACCCAGGGATTTATGTCACTTTGAGTCCTCAAATTTGTGATTTGGCCACTGCCATGTTGGTCAATTTAAAGCACGCATGACCATATTTTTGATGATAGAGCTGATCAAATAATGCCAATACTAGCTAACTAGCTTAATTAGAAATGTGGATGCTTTCTTCACTACAGTGATATCTGTGATGGTAGTTTTACCAAGTGAAAAACAGGCTTCAAAGAAAATGTAGTGACTGGAAGAACTGAACAGTGGACTACTGGGAGGGCCACACCCATGTGGCCCCTTTGGAAAATGAATTGCCTACCCCTGCCTTAGAGTCTTTTTGTCCAATCAAGCACTCAACAAGTAAATAAATGAGAAACTGAGGAAAGTTGTCAATCAGAAGGTAACCTCACCCTAAAACATACCCAGCTTTATTTTCCGTTTTATTTTAAATGGAGCTATAATTTACAAAATGAACGCTGTGCTGTTTAAATCAAACTCTGGTACAACTGCACAAGTGAACTGTGAATACAACTGCACAAACAGTGCAGATGTTCTGGTCTGCACCAGGGCTGGAACATCTGCACCAAAACCCTTTGGAGGAGGTGGTTTCAGTCCAGTTTCAAAGCGAACTCTAGAGCAGTTTGTTTATGGCACCTTCCATCAGCTACCAGGTGTATGATGCAAGTCTGAGCTAAATGCCTTTCCGTGCCCAGGTGTGGGTACATTTGCATTCTGGAATGCTGCAGAGTACAGTAGATGTGCAGAGTACAGTTTTACCTGAAATATTGTCCACATAAACACAAATGTCAGGAGTAAATTCTTCATGGTATCTACTAGTCCAGAACACAGGACCTACTTCCTGTATTTGGTTTTGCTGCTTTTGTCACAGACATATCTGGCCAATTAGTGGACTGAACATTCTTACATGGTTTTTAGTGATGTGTTTTGGCTTGCCCTGAGTTTGCTTGGAGTTTTCTCTCTGTGTAAAGAAACCAAACTAAAAGCCACAAGGTTACAAACTCATCAGCTAAATTGGACCAGAGGGTTAACAGCCTTAATGAAGAAACTGAGACCATAAGAAAATGTTGAATGGATTAATGAATCAAGTCTTTTGGCAACAAGAGTTAGCCCATGCTGATTATTACAGAGAATGCAGATCTAAGGCACTCCTGAATTGGCTTCACTTTCAAGACTTGAAGGCTACATCCATCTTTTATATACAGTCTATTTAAACAGCTGAAACTAGCTGTTTTTATGCTTTCGGTCATTAACAGAAGCTAAGCTCCCAGCTATTATCTTCTCATCTAAAAAGTGAATATACCCCAAATTATTGAGTTAGCGCTTACATAGAAACACATTAGATGATTGGAGTTAATGCACTTGTTTTGGCATCTGAATTTGTGGTTCTACAGCACAGCATGTGGCAGAGTAGGTCACAGTATGATTATCAGTTGACAAAATTACCACAGAGTCATAGGAGAAGATTAAGACATTTCAGCCCATATAAGCTCATTTACTGTTGAAATTGTTGGTAGCATCACAGAACAGCCTCCATTCACAGTGTACAGGATGTCTACACTTCAGGCTTCACTGTGAACATGTTCAGTTTATTCACAGTATAATAGCAGTAAAAACAGTGGCGTGTCTGTGTTCTCCCGCTGGTCAAGGACAAAATCAGCTGCTCTGTGGGGACAAGAACCTCTTAATTGCTGTTCTGGAGACGTGCACAATTGAATTAATAACCAGTCATCTTGAGTCACTCGCTTTCTATTCATCTCGCCTCATTTTACTGACTTGAGAGTGCATAAAAGTGGAGAGATTCTGGGATGAAAAATCAGCTCTTTCTCTGTGTTTCTACCTGGCCTTCATGCCCTGAATACAGAAAAGACTTTGGCTTTGTGTCACCTACACAATTCGTGACAACGGTCAGCCTCCTGCAAAAGAAGCTGACCTTCACATAAGTGCAGTGCTGCTGTTTAGCAGAGCCAGAGTTCACGTTGGGGCATTTTTCCAAGCGTTTTGCCAGTTAAAGTGAAATCAGTGAACCACAGAGCTGCTTGATGAGTTGTTCAGCTTCTTCTAATCAAAGAAAATTTAAAGTGACAACCATAAAACCTCCACAGATTTCCTTACTTTGTGCCAGAGTTGAAAACCTGGCCTTTGTTGGATTGTGGTTTGAATTGCAGATATAGTGACTTGTTAAGCAGCTACAATATGAGCTGGTGTTTCACTTTGTGCTATTTTGGTATGTAGTTGTAGCGTGTCATGTTGCCCAGAAACACCAGACACTTTCGCTGGCTCAGGAAGGTGGACACGAGGCTGCTCGCTCTCAGAGGTCAGAGAAAGCAGTCACTTTAAAGGAGAAGTACTGTCAGGAGAACAAAGAGAATCAAAAAGCAAAGAAAAGCAAAAACAATTTCCTGTTTTGGTAGTCCTGACGCTCCCAGAGGGTGAAAAACCACAGTGGGTTGCCAGTTGTTTGTTGTCTTAATTCACAGATGGTGAACAGTGATGCTCAGTTGCTGTGTTCATTTAAAATGATTTTAACTCTTCAGATGGATGCGGAAATCAGGACAAATCCATGTTTGTGGGTCAAAACCTGTTAACTTACTCATACAGCAGCCTCTATCATCCCCCACCACTCTGCTGCTTTAGGACCCCTGAAACAGAAACCTTTGGAAACATTGCTGACCCAGTTGTATTTGAAGGCTTGTGTTTTATTCTGGACATCCAGAAACTGAAACTTTTATGAGATACTTCCTGGTTGTGTTTGATCAGTCACTGCTTATCCTTCCCTAATTTGTCATGCCTCCACTACATGACTATTTTGTGGAAGGAAAAAAACTGGCTTGACCAGCAGTAGTTAATTCAAAAATGAAGAACAGGTGTTGGTGACCTTATTGTATCCTAGCAGCAGCAGGTGTGCAGGAAAATTCTGCATTCTTTCATGCTACTTCTGCCTAAATGCCCAGGAGGCATACTCTGTGTATTTGAATGGTGCATTTTCAGGCAGACAAACATGGGTGCTTCTGTAAAAATATCTTTTTAGTGCAGCTGTTTTGAAGAAAAAGTCGAGCTATTGTCATAGCGGCGTCTGTTCCACAAAAACTTTAATGTTGGCCAAAACTTGAGAATGATGTGACCTACAGTGTTCAAAATCACATCACAGATGATCATGTATTAAAAATCTCGGATGAGTACGAATCTCATCGACCTTGACCTGAAGGTAAAGGTCAGAGGACATTTTCAGAAACTCTTGTGAATGCGATAACTCCAGAATGATCTTACTTAGGATGTTCATATTCACACCATAGATGCATACTGTTCAAACTAGACCCATCAAACTTCTTACACTTGTTAACTGACTTAACTATAATGGCATTTTAACCCCCCACCCCCCCCATTGGCACCCGTTCAGCAGTGCACTTGTTGTGTTAAGATTCTATTTTAAAATGAAAATGTACTCATGTGGACATAGCCGTAGACCAGCTTCAGTCTTTACAATAATATCTCCAGCAACAGCAATGCTGGGAGCTCTTTTAAAAACAATATATTCACATTCACATCTTTTGAAAAATTGAATGAGAGTTCATTTCCACAAATCAAAGATTCTTGCTCTAAAAACTGTGAAGCCACTTGAAGCACACTTGTTATTTGTAATATTGGGCTATAGAATGATACTGACTTCACTTTATTACAGCACACAGTGCTCTAGAACATCATAATCACTACATTGGAGAAGCTGCAGGCAGTCAGTGACACTATTTTCTGCCATCAGACTGATTGATCTGTAGATCAATTGTATCAATAGACACGGGATTTGTGAATATAAATAGAGTGAACTTGAGTTTAAACCTGGGCAAATTGTTTATTTATTTTATCAGCAAACAAAAACTTCACTCACAGGACACTTTATTAGATACAATTGTTGAATTGCTCATTAATGCAAATATCTAATCAGCCAATCACATGCCACTCCTGTCAGCTAAAAACATGAAACTAAATCTACAATTCACATGGGCTCACCAAAATTGGAAAATAAAAGACTGGAAAAAGGTGATTAGTTTGAGTCTCAATTTCTGCTGCAATATTCAGATGGTAGGGTCTGAGTTTGGTGTAAACAACGTGAAAGCATGAATCCAGCATGCCTTGCTTCAATGGTTCAGGTTGATGGTGGTGTAATGGTGTTTGATATTTTCTTGGCACGCTTCAGACCCCTTCATACCTACTGAGCATCACATAAATGCCACATCTATTCTCCTACTTTTGGTGGCGCTATCACTTGGTGTTGGGTCTCATTGCGGTATTGTATTGCTTCCTGTTCCTGTTAAGGAGCACAGTGATGTTATTGTGTAGCTTGATTAATCTTGGGGGCCAGGCTCAGTGAATTGGAGACCCAGATCTGCACCCTGGAAAATTCTGTAGATAACCAGGCCCCTGTAGTTGGTGCGGACCAAGGAACTGGGAAATGAGGCCAGCTGCATAACTGTGAGGAGGAAGTGTAGACCTAAACAGAAGCCCCTGGTACACCACCAACCCATTCACATCTCTAACCATTTTTCCCCACTCGGTGACACATCCGCCAAGGAAAAGGCTCTGGTCAGGGAAAACCTGGTCTAGTTAGGAGAGACGGCATCTATCCCACTTTGGATGGAGCAGCTTTCATTTCTAGAAATCTGGCCGAATTTATTAACACCTGAAAACATGACTACCCAGGGTTGAGACCAGGAAGCAGAGTTGCAGACGCTTCTCTACACCAGGATGAATCAACACTGCCGAGTCACGCTGTCAGAATGCTCGAAGCAGAGGTTGACGAGGAGGAGTAGCAGCAATCTTCCACTCCAGCTTATTAATTAATCAAAGACCCAGACAGAGTTTTAATTCATTTGAAACTCTGACTCTCACCCTTATTGGAAAATTCAAAAATCTGTTTTAGTTGTCATTCTCTATCATCCACCTGGCCCCTACTCAGACTTTCTATTTGATTTCTCAGACTTTTTATCTGATTTAGTTCTGAGTTCAGATAAAATTATTTTATTCTGTGATTTTAACATGCATGTAGAGGCTGAAAATAATAGCCTCAATACTGCATTTAATCTATTATTAGATGCAGTTGGCTTCTTTCAAAATGTAAATGAGCCCACCCACCACTTTAACCACGCTCTGGATCTTGTTCTGATATATGTCACAGAAATGGAAGATTTAACAGTATTCCCTGAAAACCCTCTCCTGTCTGATCATTTCTTAATAACATTAAATTTAATGTAATGGATTACACAACAGTGGGGAATACATTTTATTACAGTACAAGGCTTTCTGACAGTGCTGTTACTAAGTTCAAGGATATAATTCCTCCATTATTATGCTCTTCAATACCATGTGCCAACACAGGGCAGAGCAGCTACCAAAACTCTACTCCCTCAGAGATCATTGTGTCAGTAGTTTCATATCCTCACTGCGTACAACTGTGGTTCCTCTGAAAAAGGACACTTCAAATCAGAAGTGCCCGACTTCCTGGTATAATTCACAAACATGTAGCTTAAAACAGATAGTTGGAGAGGAAATGGCATCTCACTAATTTAGAAGATCTTCATTTAACCTGCAAAAACAGTTTGTTACTCTATAAAAGCCCTCTGTGAAGCTAGGACATCTTACAATTAAACACTGAGTGAAGAAAATAAGAACCCCAGGTTTTTTTTCCAGCACTGTAGCCAGGCTGACAAAGAGTCAGAGCACTGTTGACTTTATGAATTTCTTCACAAATAAAATTGTAACCATTAGCGATAAAAGTATTCATAACCATCTGAAAGACGTATCTTTATGTTCAGCTGCTTTTAGTACTTCTGACATTTATTTAGACTCTTTCTCTCCTATTGATCTTTCGGAGTTAACATCAATAGTTACTTCCTCCAAACCATCAGCATTTCTATTAGACCCCATTCCTACAAAACTGCTCGAAGAAGTCCTACCATTAATTAATGCTTCAATCTTAAATATAATCAATGTAGCTTTCTAAATTGGCTATGTACCACAGGCTTAAAATGTGGCAGTAGTCAAACAATTAGTTAAAAAGCCAAAAAGAACATTGCATTTTCATTGTTATGCAGATAATACCCAGCTTTATCTATCCATGAAGCCAGATGATACACATAAATTAGTTAAACTGTAGGAATATCTTAAAGTCATAAAGGCTTGTATGATCTCTAATTTTCTGCTTCTAAATTCACTTAAAACTGAAGTTATTGCACTTGGCCCTACAAACCTTAGAAACATGGTGTCTAACCAGATACCTACTATGGATGGCATTACTTTGGCCTAATTCATGCATTTATTACTTCCAGGCTGGACTATTGTAATTCATTATTATCAGGCTGTCCTAAAAGCTCCCTGAAAAGCCTTCAGCTGATCCAAAATGCTGCAGCTAGAGTACTGACAGGGACTAGAAAGAGAGATTTCTCCCATATTGGCTTCTCTTCATTGGCTCCCTGTTAAATCCAGAATAGAATTTAAAATCCTTCTTCTCACATACAAGGCCTCATTTTATCTCAAAGACCTTATAGTCCCATATCACCCCAATAGAGCATGTTGCTCTCAGACTGCTTGCTTACTTGTGGTTCCTAGGATACTTAAAAGTAGAATGGGAGACAGAGCCTTCAGCTTTCAGGTCCCTCTTCTGTGGAACCAGCTCTCATTGTGGATTCGGGAGACAGACACCCTTTTTAAGATTAGGCTTAAAACCTTCCTTTACAATCAAGCTTATAGTTAGGACTGGATCAGGTGACCCTGAACCACCCCTTAGTTATGCTGCAATAGGCCTAGGCTGCCACTGTCCCACTGTTGCCAAGTGCTTGCTCATGTTTTTGCTCAGGTTTTTACTTTACAATATAAAGCACCTTGAGATGACTATTTGTTGTAATTTGGTGCTATATAAAAAAAACTGGATTAAACTGAACATCCAACTTGAGTATTGTTGCTGACTACGACCACAGTATACCCATCTTCTGATGGCTGCTTCCAGCAGGACAATGCGCCATGTCAAAAAGCACAAACCATCTCAAATTGGTTTCTTGAACATGAAAATGAGATCACTGTACTCCAATGGCCTCCACAGTCACCAGATCTCAATCCAATAGAGCACCTTAGGGATGCAGTGGATGATTTGCATCACAGATGTACAGCTAACAAATTTGCAGCAACTGTGTGATGCTGTCATGTCAATATGGACCAAAATCTCTGAGTAATGTTTCCAGCACCTTGTTGAATCTGTGCCATGAAGAAATAAGGCAGCCCTGAAGGCAAGAAGGGGTCCAACCCAATACTAGCAAGGTTATTTTCCATGAATGATTGATACAGTCCTCTGTGTGGTGCAATAAATGACACTGTACTTTTTTTTTTCTTGCTGAGTTAGCACAAGAGGGAAATGGCTACTCACAGTAGTCATTAGTATTCATAACAAAGTTCCTCCTCCTCTTAGGAGTAAATCTGTCTTTAAAAAGCTTCACATATTTATAGATTATGTCCCTGTTTCTCAAAACCTTGCACAGTTGGCTGTGTTAAATGTAAATAAAAACAGAATGCAGTGAAATCCCCTTAAAAAAAACTTTAGTTAAATAAGAAATTCTAATGCCTTTTTTAAATATATCTACTTGTTTTTAATTTAATTCCTGTCTTCTTGTATCAAAAATTTGAGACTGTGTACTGCTCTTGTACTACTTGCAGAATATGGTGTGGCATAGTCTTGCTGAAATATGCAAGACCTTTCTGGATAAACATTCAGCATTAAAGGAGCTTTTACAGATGTTACAGTCCCATACCAGGATGGATTCGGTTTTTTAAACTGTTCCCTCTTCTCTTTAGACTGGAGGTGTCTGCTTGTTCATGCCAAACTATTTTTCTACTTCACCTCAGTTCATGTTAAATGAGCTCTGACCCAGAGAAGGTGGCAGTATTTCTGAGATTTTTCATTTCATTTTTTTTTCATGGTATGGTAGAAAATTAATAAGCTTTATGGAAACACCAATGAACTGTGTTCACATATGATTGTCTTTGGAAGTGATTCTGAGCCCATGTGATGAATTCTACAGAAACATGTCTGTTTTTAATGCATTGCGCCTGAGGGCTCAAAGTATACATCTATGCTGTATTGGTGTTCAGCCTTGTCCGTTGTATACAGAGCTTTCTCCGGGTTCTCTGAATCATTTATTAATATTTTGTAGAGTAGATGATGAAATCCTCACATTCTTTGCAATTTTACACTCAGAGCCTACTGAGCCCCCTCAGAGACACTAGAAAGAAAATACCACAAGATTTTGTTTCTCAGTATCAACATTTGACTTTCAATTAAATATATGGTTTAAATCAGGGATGTCAAACATATGGCCTGGGTGCCAGAGCTGGCCCACCAAAGGTTTCAATCTGGCCCACTCAATGGCTTTAGAAAATATGAAAATTGCAGAGAACAAGGGCATAAATCTTGGACTTTTAATAGTATGTTTGTTAGTTTTACAGTCTTTTTACTGATAAAGACATCACCCACACCCTGGCATACTGCACCAAAGGAGGTAAAAGATAAACCATCAAATAGCAGAAAATTAGGTGTTCTTTACTGTTAGTATACCATTAAATACCAGAAAAGTTCCTGGGTTTTTTTTCACAACTTGGAATAGTTTTTTTTTTTTTTTTTTAAGTCTGTAGTTAAAAAGAGGCCATTTTCTATGAAATAACAGAAAATGACTGTTTTTAATTGCAGGACGAAGTCTGGGTAATGAGCTGCGAGTACTTTTTCTGTAATTTTATGCTTTTATTTCTGAAGGTTTAAGCCCAAAGATTTCTACTTTCCTAATAATGTATAAAAACTGAGACGTATTGTTGAAATTGCACCTCATTTTATTAACATTAACATTAATATATCCCAGAGAATAATCATCATAAAAAGGCAAACAGTTGGTAGTTGTTATTGTTGTGTGGTTTTTGTTTGTTTGTTTTATGTTATTAGGCAACACAGTATATTCTGTAATTTCATGGGTCCAGCCTACTTAAAATCAAATTCTGTATGTGGTCCATGATGGAAAATTAATTTGACTCTTGGTTATTTTATTTGCATTCTACACAGCCTTGTGACAAGAGAAAATTTATGCTTACTGCTTTTATGTCGTTCTGTGTTAATCTGGTTGGATTTTCAGATGTGTAGCGCAAAGATTATTTGTTGTACAGGGTGTATAACTTCTCCTTTTTTGACCTTTTCTTAACCTCTTGGTCATCTCCGCCTCTACTAGACCTCCTGCAAGCTTTCCCTTCTTTACCTTTTAAAGTTTGAATACTGGCTTTTAAGCACAACCAATGTGATTTCTGGCAGTGACTTCAGCAGCCTTCCACCCTCCTCAGGCTATTTACAGCCCTTAGAGCTTAAAGGCTTTGTTATTGGCAGTTAGAGGAGTATTTTCTCAATGGGCGACTGGTCATTTTTGACTGCAGGGCCAAACAGGAGGGTGCAACTTCTTTTTAACAGATCAGAGATTCAGGGTGGTGAATGGGTACTGAGGTTAAGAAGAGAGATGAAGAAAGCAGTGAGAGAGGATTAGAAACTGATGACTTGGGGCGAAGCTCACACAGCAAAGCCAGTGTATGTGTGTATGTATGTATGTGTGTGTGTGTGTGTTTGTGTGTGTGTGTGTGTGTGTGTCGGGGCAGCAAAGCACTGAATAAGAAATGCTTTTTAAAAATTCTAAACTGAAGTCCACGGTTAAAGTTTATGCACAAAGAAGATATCGGTATGAAAGTATTTAAATATTTAAAGAATGATTTACAGTAAGTGTACCAAGTGCATGATGGCCCTCTGGTTGACTTTACCCAAACTTTCCGGAACTTGCTCATGGAAAAATCTGTAAGAATAATCTTAGACATTAACAGTGCAGTTTAGAAAAGTTTACAATGTGAAATTACAAAAGAAATGGACTGACCGTGGCAACAAGTCTTATGGAGTGATTACAGTTTGGTTCAGATCTTCATCAGTATATGTACAGAGGAGATCAGGAAGGAAGTACAACAGTGAGTGTCTACAGCCAAAAAGGCGGAGGCTCTGTCATGGTTTGGGGCTGCAATTCAGCCAGTTGTGTTGGGATCTTGTAAACATTTATGGAATTATGAATTCAGGAAAGTACCATCAGGTTTTGATCCACCACGCATACCTGGAAATATCTGGAAAGTGTCTTATTGGCAAATGCTTCATTTTTCAGCATGACAAGGATCCCAAACAATTCAATTCAATTTTATTTATATAGCACCAAATCACAACAAATAGTCATCACAAGGCGATTTTGTAAAGTAAAACCCATACAATAATTACAGAGAAAATCCAACAGTCAAAACATCCCTCTATGAGTAAGCACTTGGCAACAGTGGGAAGGAAAAACTCCCTTTTAACAGGAAGAAACCTTTGGCAGAACCAGGTTCAAGGAAGGGCAGTCATCTGCTGTGACCTGGTTGGGGGTGAGCCAATGCAGTACAAGCATACCTGGATAGAAGAAAAACACACACAATGGGACCCTATCAGTCATGGATTGGCCTCCCTTGAGCCTGACCTCAGCATTATTGAAGCAGTATAGGATCATCTTGACAGAGAACAAAAGAAAAGGCAGCCAACATCTAAAAAATAGCTTTGAATGTCCTCCAAGCAGCCTGGAGAACTGTTCCTGAAGACTACTTAAAGGAATACCTCTTAGATGGTGTCAGATAAAAATTAACTTCACAAAAGAATAATTTATTACATTGATCATCAGATTACATTGCATTAGATTTTGGATTTTCCTAGCAAAGTGCACAGCACATTGTTTTGTTTATCATAGTATTTCCCATCTCAGTTTCAACATTTGGCATTATGTTAATCTCTTCCCTGCATTCTCTTTTTATTTACATTTTACATACCCACATGTGTCCTACATTTTTTATAAGTGGGTTTGTAAGAACATAAGTCTATGAAGGCAGCAGCCATTTTCTTATGTTTTGAAAAAATTTCAAATATCTTAAAACAGCTTTTTAGTTAGTCAAATCTGATGTAATGTTTGTGGTAGATGATAATATTTATATTCTGTCAGAAGATAAAATCCTGCTCAAAACATCAGATACGAATCAAGCAAATTAACAGCACCATGAAAGTACTTAATTAGACTCAATAAAAATTAATTATCTGGCTGCATAACAGATACTCAGGATGTTAAAGGCAATAAACTAATAAGCCAAAAAAAAAAAAATTAACATCAAAGCAAAGCAGCTTCTTCCGGCATTTCCCCTCTATCACATTCCCATCTTAATGAGAAATGATGAGTGACTGCTTGTCAGCTCCCAGCCGTCACAGCAGATCACACACAAATTAATGTCCCGTCGTTCATTTTGCCCGCCTTGACGCCACTCTGTGAAAAGCCTGTCAAGCTAATCAGCTCAGGCAGGATGCGTCACGTCGAAGTTTGATGATTTGACCAGATTAAAACTGGATTAAATTCCTCCTGAGGTGAAGGAGCGCCAAGCACTGCACAGCAGCTTGACAGTCACAGAAACCTTGTCTAAACTAACACAGCGCAGTTAAGAGGAGTCTGTCTGCATGTGCTATAGTGGCTTGTACTATAAACAATTAACATGAATCAAATGTGGCAAAAGTGAAACCCTGCATGCAAAAGCAGAAGGAGACAGCTGCTCATAGCTGACAGCCTGGAAAAAAAAAATGAGTGCGACACTAAACTAAAGCCACAGAAATGAGCATCATCCCAACATCTAACATAATGCAAGTTACCATATTCATGCCTACTAACAGCTTTACATAGCTGAATGTCAAAAATGTTTATTCATATACTGACACTGAGAGTTAATTAGATCCATTTAGTGTGCTTCTTGTTCATGTTGGTTCTAAAGTTAAGAGATTCCTGATCTAGGTAAGATTTGATAAAACCAGTTAAAAGACAATAATTGGGAACAAACTTTCATTCAATTCAATTCAGTTCAATTCAATTTTATTTATATAGTGCCAAATCACAACAAACAGTTGCCTCAAGGTGCTTTGTATTGTGAGTAAAGATCCTAATACAGAGAAAACCCAACAGTCAAAACGACCCCCTATGAGCAAGCATTTGGCGACAGTGGGAAGGAAAAACTCCCTTTTAACAGGAAGAAACCTCCGGCACAACCAGGCTCAGGGAGGGGCAGTCATCTGCCGCGACCGGTTGGGGCTGAGGGGAGAGAGACAGGACAAAAGACATGCTGTGGAAGAGAGCCAGAGATTAATAATAATGATTAAATACAGAGTGAAGTATAAACAGAGTAAATAAGGTGAATGAAAATAACCAGTGCATTATGGGAACCCCCCCAGCAGCCTAGGCCTATAGCAACTAAGGGGTCGTTCAGGGTCACCTGATCCATCTC
>JAMQGT020012622.1:0-69506 GCA_024447675.2 Pterophyllum scalare | reverse complement strand
CGTTTCCTCAATCCAACAGAGTTCTTCTCTCGATGGCGTTGGAAGGTTTACGACGGCAACCCTACACCAGGGAAAATCTCTTGCAGGCCATGGAACTGGCCTGCAGTGACATAGGTGTGGATGCATGCCAATGCATGGATCCAGTATACCAGGAGTTATTACCCACACTGCCTGGAAAGGGAGAATATGGCCTGTGATGCAGCTAAAGTCCTGTGGACCTGACCCAGCACGTCAACATGATGCTGTAGAGTAGATACTGTATGCACAGTTGTTATAAAGTGTGTGTGTACATACATACATATATATAAAACACAGAGAGAGACAGACAAACTATGGGCAATTTAGAATGACCAATTAACCTAACCCTAGTAACTGTAAGTCTTCAGCTTGTGGGAGGAAGCCCACAGAGACAAAGGGAGAACGTGCAATCCACACAGCAAGAGGCCCAGGCCAAGGTGGAATCAAACCCAGACCTTCTAGATGTTTTTCCAGATGTGAGGCAGCACTGCTAACCACCACACCACCATGCTGCAGCTCATCAATCCAGTCTATTAAACCGGTTTAAACTGGATTTTTAAGTGGGTGCAAAACCTGGTGATATTAAGTTGTTTGAATTCAAACACATAATTGCAATAAGAGAGACCATTAAAAAGTACAGTCTACTCAGAATTAATAATTAATGTTGCAAAATGACAGCTGTTTAAAACAGCTGACATAAACTGAGTTTATGTTACTTAAACAGCCTGTTTAACTCAGTTTATTTCAGTAGGAGCTGTTGATTGGACTTAAAAACACAATTACAATAAAAAAGGAAATGAAGCAGTTCAGGCTTACTCAGCATTAACAAGTACTGTTCACATACTAGGCAATTTTAAGTAATATGAACTCAATATTTTTCAGTCGAATCAAAATCTGGGTTTACAGTGTACGTCACACACCAGGAAATGCTACGCAGCAAAGTCCTGGAGACAGAACATGTCATAGGTTTAAATCACCAGCAATTTCGGTCTTTTCTGGAGGAAATAGCTTCTGAATTTGGTGACCTGCCTTATCACACAGGTGAGGTGAGCTGCCTGAGGAAATCTGTCAGTTCATACAAAAAAAAGGAAAAGACCTGGGAGGGCTCCAGAATGAAGGTGGCTGTGTGAGTCAGCCTTTTTCTGCGACATATGCATTAATATAATGCGTTAAACCTTCAGCTTCAAGGACAGGACCGCATGATGGCACACCTGTATGAAGCAGTGAAAGCTTTTCAAGTCAAGTTGCACCTGCGAGAGGTGAAGATGCAAAAATGAAATTTATGCCACTTTCTATGTTGCCAGAAATAAGACCAGGTCAGGTTTGCAGCTGCGCTTTTTGATAATAAACTGGACACACTGAGCAGTTCACGCAGCGTTTTTTCTAACTTTGAAGAGCAGAAATTCACATCACAGTTTTTACCTGAAAAAAGTTTGAAATAGTCTCATTTTTCTTCATGTTATTTTTGAAGAAAAATATGGTTTTTATATTTTATTGAATGTGCTGAGGAAAAAGTTGCTGTATTCTGACATTAAAATTCCTCATGCTGACTAAAATATTTTCAGTTTTAGACAGTTTGTTCAGTAAATGTTAATCCTGTTAAACTGTGCTTTCAATTTTGGCTCGTCCTGTGACTGAGTTTGACACTCCTGAGTTAACGTATCATTTGTCACAGAAAAGAGACCTACTTGACTGCAGACCAGTGGATCACACATTATTGTCTGATGATGGTGGAGCTCCTGGTTCATTTGAGTATGAGGAGCTGTTCACAATCTGACCTGCTAACCCCTGCAGGCCAGGCCTTGGAGTCAGTGTGTATGACTGTAGCGTGCACAAGAACCCTGGACCATGACAGTATGAGCCATCTTTCCTATATTTTCCTATTTTCCTTAAGACCAAGACACCTGTGCTATGCACATGAAGGATGTAAGTTATTCTCAGCACAAGTGTGTTCTTTTACTCTTTATATTGAGACATTCAAAAATCCATCCAATCATTTTCTTGACTGCTTCCCCGGTTTGTGGATCTCTGGAGGGTTTCCAAGCTGACACAGGGAGCGAGGCGGGTACACCCTGGACAGGCTGCCAGACTGTTGTGAGGTGTTAAGGAATGTATTAATGTTTATTGAAAAATTAAACAATGATTTTCTATAAATTTGTGATGCATTTTTGATGACTGATTCCAAGATGGTGTAGTGGTATTTATGGAAATTCTGTTTTAAATGGTAAATGCAATAGTTCTTATATAGCGCTTTTCTACTCTATCGGAGCACTCAAAGTACTTATACGTTTACATTCACCCATTCATACAAGCATTTCCATGTGTAACTAAGCTAAGTGCTTTTATTGTCTAATATTCACACTCCAACACTTGCACTGGACAGCAACTTGGGGTTCAGTATCTTGCCCAAGGCTACTTTGGCATGCAGCCCAGAGCAGCCAGAAATTGAACCACTAACATTCCAATTAGTAGGTGACCTGCTCTACTTCCTGAGCCACAGCCACCCCGTAAAGCTTACAGCACCTTGTATTCCCAGGTGGTCTCCCATCCAAGTACTAACCAGGACCGTCCCTGCTTAGCGTCTGAGAAGAGATGAGATCAGGCGGGTTCAGGATAGGTTTTTCATTTTATTTCCCCTTTTCTGTTTGCCAGGGCAGCTCTGTACAGTTCACTGTCCAGATGGGTCAGTAGGAACAAGAACCTCTTCACTTATGTACAGGCTCTGATCAGCAACATCCAGCAAGGCCCAGGCAGCCTTTTCCATCTCTCTGCTGGAGCTTTTTGTTTGTCAGGTTTCAGTTAAGAACTTTTGCAGCTCCCCTGTGCTGGAGAAACAACCTCACACTTGCAGAGGTCAGTCAGTTTGCAGAGGTCATTAAAACCCTCCCACCCTGGAGTTCATGAGGCAGATCGTATTATCTGAAAACGAAATATTTTAGTAACTGCTGTTTATACCATAGGTTAACATGCTACAGATCCCTTATGGATGAATCAGTCCTATTTTATGCATTATGTCTTCCAACAAAGATATTTGGTAGATGTTTGTCTGCAGTTAGATGCTCAACATCTCCAATTTGTTTATTGTTCATACATGGTAATGTGATCTTTAATATAGGGATGCGCCGATCCGATATTCAGTATCCGTCCGATCCTGGCCTAAATTACTGGATCGGATATCGGAAAGAAATTTAAAAAATGCAATCTGATTCGACCCACATTAGCTGCGTTACAGTGCGCCAACGTCTTCTTCTTCTTGTGGGTTTGCTGTTGACCAAACCAGCTTAGATCTGCATTACCGGCACCTGCGTCTTGTATGTGGTCTTGTGTTGGTCTTGTAAAGGATAACACATACACACATCCTGAGCATGTTCTGTTCACACTGCTGTTTATTGAGTCATTATAAAACCATCATGTCTGCGGTGCAGAATATGACGGATGAAAGAGATGAAATGTTGACAGTCATGTTTCCAATAAGACAAAAACCGTTACTTAAACACAAATAAACAAAAATACAGTGATCTGATCATACCACTTTATGATCAGTGTTCCACATCAGTGCTCCCTCATGTCAGCAGTTAGTTAAGCTAGCCATCAGAGCACAAATACACCCCCCACACACACACACACACAAAGCTCATATCCAGCAGATAAAAAAAAAACTTCATTCAAGTCACTTTGAATACTTTAACACTGTTTAGCACAGTTCTTGAAGAATGACTTTTATACTGACACAAAAAGGATGAAACTTTCCCCGTGTAACACTGAAGGTATGATCTGCACAACAATGAAGCACACTGATAATGTCAGTGCCAGCCAACTGCAAAGCCTGTGTGAGACACTTTGCATCAGTGAGCTCGAGCCAATATTATTGCAATGCGAACATATTGATGAGGATGTGGAGGACAAGAGCTAAAGGCTAACAAAACATGCTAATAAAGGGATTATAAAGGTAACAGAATGTCCTGGCAGTATAAATCAAAACTGAATATATTAAAAACAGTCTCCATTTATGTGGGTTTAACTGAGCTTTCATTATTGAGCAGTGATTTAATCTCACAAACGGGTGTCCTCCCACAGAGAGCTGCTCAGTAAGACTTTTCTGTCATAATCACACAGCTGTTTCCCCATCAGTCACAATGGAACATAACAGAAACAAATATGAAATCTTTGAAATTATTAAGACTTTTATTTTTTAAAGAAATATAAATCCACTTTGCACCAAGACTCAAAGCAGTTCTTTAACAGTCAGTGCCATATTAGATTAATACTGACAACAAAAGCAGGACATGCCATCCTTAAATTCAGTAACAGTTAAACAAGTGAAAAAAAGTGAAGCAGCTATTTTGGGGAGCAGGCACGTTTGGGGTGTATAGCTGGCTGCCCTGGGTTGGTGTGGTGGTGTGGTCCCTGCTTGGTCTACTAAAACTTTTCAAACAATGTTAGCAGCTTAAGCTTTTACTTCAAAGCAGCCACATAGTGAGAATAGACCCAGCTGTGTGCTAGCATTGGCCTGAAGGATGTCTTAATGCACATAAGGACAAAAGCAGGCTATCGGATGCTGAGCCAGACAACAGCCTGCCACAGTGGTGTCTGCCCAGCACCCCTCCTCTCCTCTTTTACTGTTGCGGTGCATCTTGGGAAGCAGAGTGCTGAACAGCTTGTGCACTTCCTGTGGTGGCCTGTTGAGTCAGCAGTTGCTCCAGTGGACGCAGGAACACCACCATCACTGTAATGTTATCACTAGAACCAGCTGTCTTAGCATTGCCTACTAACTGTTGGGCAACTCTTGCCCCCACATAATCCTCAGGCTGTTCCAGTGGAGCATCTCCTCCTTCAGGTTTACCAGCCAGCTTTAGTGCATCCATAACCAGATGTGGGACCTCTGATGCCCTGATTGCATCAAAGAAGCCATCACACGCCAGCAGCACATAGTCTTCATCACCCTGCAGTTGGATTGTTAAGCAGTCAGCATCTCCAGACACAAAGGGCTTCTGGTCAAAGTCACCTAGGGGAGGGATGGGGGGTGGTTAACAGCTGCAAACTGAACCTCGTCAGACCGATGCAGTCCAGGCCTAAAAACTCTCCATTAAATCAACAGGCTAGCTCCACAATCTAAACCCAAAAAAGGTTTCAAGGAAACCAGGAGGCTAGGCTCATATTCTCAGTTGATGATGGCTTTTCATAAAAGGCACTGAGCTGCAACTAGACTGAAATTATAATTTACAGGCAACTGTGTATGTAATTTACTTGTAGTTAACCTTGGTTTATGTAGCGGTGGAGGTAAATTAAGTTATAAGAATTATTGTATGATAAGCTCGCTGTGGTTTGACTGTGGCTTCCTGTGTTCTTGTGAGCTGGGACTGACTTACCTATGGCTCTGGATACAGCATAGGTGCCATTAACACGCCAGCAACCCATGAAGGTAATGCAGCCACCAAGATCCTCAATTCTCTGCTTCTCATCCTGGACGGTGGAGCACAACAGAGATGGAGGTTAGCAGTTGTTAAGGTTACCGGTGGGTTGTATTAAAGCAAACTTGGAAAGGCTTTATCCAATTAGAAATTAAAATCAATTTCTAAATTTAAAAATCCAACCCTGAGTACTGAGTGGTGTTAAAGAAAAGGTCAGAGGTCAGCAAAAAAGTGTCACTGTAATGGAAATAAAGGATTTTGTGCATTAATAATTAATTTTACAATAATAATACACATTAGTAAAGTCATTTACAAATGATTTTATAATTTATTCAATTTATTTAAAAATGAATAAAGCAATTCATTATTTGATATTTCAAGAGAGAATAAAAATAATTATAAATGAACTATTTATCCTTTGATAAATTCTTAACAGAATTTAAAAGTTGAGCTTGAAAATATTTTTGAACATTTAAAAAGAGAAACCAGTAAACTGATCCAAAAATCAAATTAGGAATACATTGGTTTTTTACATTTAAGTTTTTTTTTAAAAAAACATTTAAAATGTGGCAGCATGGTGGCGTGGTGGTTAACAGTGCTGCCTCACAGCTAAAATGATGTCTAGAAGGCCTGGGTTCGATTCCATGTTTGCATGTTCTCTAATTAGCGTCATTAGAGAATGATGTTGGAAATGTCATTTGTATACAATATATCAAGTTTAGGACCCGGCATCAAACTCACGAGTATCCTTCAGTAAATGAGGTTCAACATTATTTACTCAGCACATTCACAAATGCTGACAAATGTTTGACTGAACTCATATGAAGACATAACTTTTCAAATATTTTATGTGCATTCCCATTTATGAATACAACGATAGTCTGAAATTTGAGGCAGCAGAGGTTCTGTGTTTGTGTGTGAGATTCTTACCTCTCTCTCTGGTTTATGAGGATCCATGAGTGTCACAACCTGCTCATCTCTAACCAGTATTGCCTGAGAGTCTCCCAGCCAAGCAACAGTAAGCTCCTGACCCTGGATCAGTACCGCCACTCCTGTACTGCCACTCCGCAGACGCTGCCCACACACACACACACACACACACACACACACACACACAATTTAAGGACAAAAATACAGAGAAACAAAGCATACCAGTGTGAGTACTAGTGCATGCTGCATTGCTGCTGTCTCAGTACCTCTCTCTTGGCCTTGTCTCTGAACATGTCATCTGTGTGTCTGAAGGCCGTTTTAAAGGCTATGGCTGCATCACTCTGCAGCGTCTCCTGTTTACTGAGAGCAACATGGAGGTGAGTGGCAGCGTAGGTTGCTGCATCCAGCCCTCCATGGCCATCAAACACAGCGTAGTAGGCACGATCCACTCCATCCTGGACCATGGGTGAGAGAGAGAGATAAAATTTCAGATGACCTCACATGTGACTGTAGAATACTTTAGGTATCGAAGGAGTTCATGGTCAGCTCAATGACTGCAAGGCTGCCAGGTCCTGTGGCTTTAAAACAAGCCCCTCCACCACTGTGCTGACAGTTGGTATAAGGTGTATAAGGGCAAACCTCTGTCCAAAGGGCACTGTTCCAGAAGTCTCATGGTTTGCTCAAATGCAACTTTGCGAACCTAAGCCGTGATGCAGTGTTCACAAACTTCAACATTTAACATGCTAACTGAGGCCTATAGCGTCTGAGATGTAACTCTGGGGTTTTTTGCAGTTTTACTGAGCATTACAGTCTGACCTTGAGGTAATCCACTCTTGGTAAGATTGCTGCTTCTTCTGAATGCTCCAGACCAGCAAACTGCCAAAACTTCTGCTTTTATGTTGTTGATCACACTTGATCAGCTTATTAAGTGCATTTGATTATCAGCACCTGACTGCTGCTTACCCTCTTAATTCCTATACAAGAATCAAGGGTGTACTTAGTTTTTCACAGGACTGCATAAAGTTGTGGGTTACATGTTTGATAATTAATTTGGGATTGTGATTTCAGTTTTTATTTTTGTGTCTGGGAAAGTTTTCATACCTGGATTCCAAAGAGCTGGTTGAATTCAGCTAAGACCAAGTGTTTGTCCTCCATCTTCCTCCGGGTGTTTCTGATGGCATGAACAGAGCACTGGAGTTTGTGAGAGGGACGAGGGGGCAGCCTGGGGAGGTTTCTGTGCCATGTCAGCGCTACTTCTATCAGTTTATTCAGGAAGACGCGCTGGACTGCCTCTGATTGAAGTACTGACAATAAATTACAACAGAAGTAAAAATACCGTTACATCTTTGCTTTCTTACAACATCATGTACAGAGGCATTTTATTCACATAAGAGTTAGAATCAAGTTAACTGAATATTTGAAGTAAGATTTATTGCCAAACAAACTGCTTAATGTGCAGAGAGTTTAAGACACATCCCTCAGTATCACGCAGTACAATTCAAAGCACAACAAACTTACGGACTACTTTCTTTTCGTCTTTTTCTTCTTCCTGGTCAGCCTCAGCTTCCTGGGGGCAGTGGAAAGGTGAAAGGTCAATCTGCTGCAGCTGGGAGTACGCTGCCTGGCACAGGAGGGCGCTGAGTCTTGGAGGAGCACCCCTGAACAAACACACAGAGATATACATGTTGTGTGCTTTCTCAAAATTCGAGTAATTTCTCTCACTGGACTTTGCAGTCAAAATGTGATCCAAGTGTGGGTAGAAAAAATGATCATTTCTAGGTAGCAGCTTGCAGTGAGTGTGAGATTAACCATTTCATATGTAGCTTCTTTTCCTCTACAGGATGATATTTTTGTGGCAGAGAAGACTGTGTTTAGGAAACAGGAAGTGGTGTGAACAATTGTGTTTCTGCAGACAGGAAATTAAGCCTTCCTGACAGGGCATACTTCTGAAGAAAAATGTGAGCAGAACAGCAAGCCAAACACAGTTTCTACATATTAATTCAATTCAATTTTCAATTCCATTTTATTTATATAGCACCAAATCACAACAAACAGTCACCTCAAGGTGTACTATATTGTAAGGTGACGACCCTACAATAATTACAGAGAAAACCCAACAGACAAAACGACCCCCTGTGAGCAAGCACTTGGCGACAGTGGGAAGGAAAAACTCCCTTTTAACAGGAAGGAATCTCCGGCAGATCCAGGCTCAGGGAGGGGCACCCATCTGCCGGCTGGGCTGAGGGGAGAGAGACAGGACAAAAGACACACTGTGGAAGAGAGCCAGAGATTAATAATAATTAATGAGTAAATACAGAGTGAAGTATAACCAGAGTAAAAAAGGTGAATGAAAAGAAACACTCAGCGCGACCGTTAACCTAAACGTAAAAGACTCTGGACCCGACAAAGGACAAAGACCAGGGCAAACAATAAAT
Organism: Pterophyllum scalare; assembly: GCA_024447675.2. NCBI lineage: Eukaryota > Metazoa > Chordata > Actinopteri > Cichliformes > Cichlidae > Pterophyllum > Pterophyllum scalare. Next base: position 60,712 of record JAMQGT020012622.1, on the reverse strand, counting down.
ACACGAGGGTTAATGAGGGGAGTGACAACAGGTGGGCAAATAGCTGAACACAATCACGCAGATGAGACAGGGGGAAGCAAAACTAAATACAACACACAAGGAACAAGGCACTAACAAAATAAAACAGGAAGTGGAACTGAGGATCTAAAAAAAAATACAACAAATGAAACCATATAAACAGAATCTGGGCCACTGGGCCACAACCATGACACCACAAGTAAGCCAGCAGTCTGAGAATGAAGTGCTTTATTGGGGTGATATGGTACTATAAGGTCTTTAAGATAAGATGGGGTCTGATTATTCAAGACCTTGGATGTGAGAAGAAGAATTTAAAATTATATTCTGGATTTAACAGGGAGCCAACGAACCTGTTCCTCCTCAAAGTTAAGATGGGCTCAAAAGTCTCACAGCTGCTCCTCACTGCAGGAAGATCGGTGACCTCAGATTATTTATTTCTAAAAGGGCAAAATCCTTAATAAATGGAAAAATGTACTTAATGAGTTCTATAGGTTTTCACTGCATTTGGGCTGAAAACCAATTCATGTAATGAAAACACAAAACATGTTAAATCTTTTTTGTATTGCATCCTAAATAAGGGCAACTTAACTGGTCTGCAAGTAACATTTCCCATGCTGTCTGTGCCCAAAGAGCCTATACAATAATATTCAGCCTCCTACCCACATTTTCAAGTTTAGTTTGTATAAACTGCAGTAAGGAAGCACTTCACATACAGTTTGTATAAAACAGGAATAAATAAGAGTTTTTACTTCATGTCTGCTTCTGTGTCACATTAGAAATCTGGTAGGAGAATTATTCAATAAATGAGAATAAATTAATCAGTCTGGTTTGAGGTGAGTGTCATTTGCATTTATAATAATAATTAAGGCTCTGAAGTCCACTAATTTAATGATTAAGATAAAAATGTTATTGAAATGCATCCACAGCTCATTTTGTGCTTTCACTTGATTCAAACAGCTGAGCTAGACAAGCATCCTGAACAAGCAGGGCAAGAGCAGAGCTGCCAGAAATGTGTGGAATGTTACCACATATGCACAAAAGCACAGTCACTCTCTCACACACACACACACACACGCACACACGAGATGGCTGCATAGACTTGTACATGGTGTATTTGCACTATAATGCTTAAAATACTATGTGAGAACAAACTAAGGAAACTCAGCAGCAGTGTCACTTCTAATAGCGGTGATGACTTGGAAAATAATTATAGAACCAAACATCGGTGTCAGTTCTCTTATGAGCTGCAACACTGTACAGAAAGACCTCCTGTTTATGATTGCATTGCATTTCTCTCATTCAGAATCATTATAGAATGATTACTCTCACTTATTTTGTTGCATTTCAAGCTAAATTGCATTAGCACGAGATCCATCCAGCCATCTTTTCCTGCTTATCTGGGGCCTGATGCTGTTCAACTCTTTAATATTGAGACTCTTTCTTGGATGTCTGCCAATGCGATGGTTTCTGGGTCCTGTTTAGAGGAGGTTGCTGTAAATGATAAATGGACTAGTTCTTATGTAGTGCTTTTCTACTCTGAGCACTCAAAGCGCTTTATAGCTAACTGTAACTAAGCTAAGTGCTTACTGTCATTCACACACATTCACACTCCAACGCTTGCGTCGCAGAGCAACTTGGGGTTCAGTATCTTGCTCAAGGATACTCCAGCCTTGGTGTGTCTGCAGCCTGGCTTCTAAAGCACTGGTACAGTCGTTTCAGTATTAGTCTAGATCAGGGGTGGGCAAACTTTTTGGCTCTGGGGCAACACTGACTTTTTGAAATTTGACAGACGGGCCGTGCCAGCACCAGATGTATGCATATCAAACATAAACATAAAAAAAGGCATTACAATGTTAATACTTACATTTACTTTTAGTGGGAACATTGTTTTTGCCAGCGCATCAAAGTCTGGTGTTAGTTTTGCTGTAGCAATTCTCAAAATCCTCAACATCAGTCATAATTATGATATGATTGGGCAATTCTGTACCAATCTTTGGCGGGCTGGATTGAAAAGACCAACGGGCCGGGTGTGGCGAACAGGCCGTAGTTTGGCCACCCCTGGTCTAGATGTTGGGTATCAAAGAATCCATAGGTCCCGCATCCTCTTCAGGAAACCCCTTTCACTAGGGTTACACGTGTAGGAGCATTCCAACAGTTCCCGATTGTCTCCTCACGTCCACTTGTGTGGTATCCTTGTTCCAGTAGCCCATTTGTCGTCAGTGTGCCCTGGTTCCTCAATACCTGACAAGGACCTTGTTAATCCGGGCGATGTCTGAGCTGGTATGGCTTGAATTATATGTCTCTTGCTCATAATTACTAGCACGAATGCATCCCCTGGTGGAATTTGACACCCCTCCACCACCACCACCACTTTGGATAATTTCATGCTCCCAACTTTGTGGGACAGTTTGGGGATGGCCCCTTCCTGTTCCAACATGACTGCGCACCAGTGCACAAAAGCAAAGTCCATAAAGACATAGACGAGTGAGTTTGGTGTGGAAGAACTTGACTGAGCTTGACAGAGTCCTGACCTCAACCAGATAGCACACTTTTGGGATAAATTAGAGCAGAGACAGTGAGCTAGGCCATTTATATACATATATATATATATATATATATACATATATATATATATATATATATACATATATATATATATATATATATATACATATATATATATATATATATATACACATATATATATATATATATATATACATATATATATATATATATATATACACATATATATATATATATATATATACATATATATATATATATATATATACACATATATATATATATATATACATATATATATATATATATATATACATATATATATATATATATATATATATATATATATATATACACATATATATATATATATATATATATATATATATATATATATATATATATATATATAAAATTTTAATATTGCTCATCTGATACTCTGCACACTTACCCAGCAGATGCATTCCACCTGCTTACCTGGCAGAGAAATTTGTATTTGTATTTACTTGGAGAAAAACAAGTGTCCCAGAAGAAGAGAATCAACATTCTGGGATTTCCTTACCTGGATGATTGAGCGTGCATCGAGACCTAGTGGCAGAAACCCACAGCCAAAACATCGGTATTGGACTTTGAAAGGTGAGTTTGTGCATCCTAACCAAAGTCTATTCAGTTTTTTACTCCTTCCCCAGTCTTACCTGGCTGCCAACAGCCTCAGGCCCAGCTCCAGGCTCTCTCCATGCAGCTCCTCCAGGGAGACCTTGCGACTAAGAGGGCTTACAGGAAGTGAAGTACCTTCCTCCAGAGCAGCTGAGAACTCCTCTACAAATGTCCCCAGGAACCGACGGGCCTCCTCCTCCTCCATTCTGCCGACTCTGACTGGAGTGAACTCCTCGGTGAACAGGAAGTCAGGGCTCACAGGTCACAAAGGGACACTTGAAGGGTAAAAAGTGACACAAATGAATCAGTATTATTACATTATTTATTTTTACTATACAAGTTTTTAAGTAGTTGTCAGTCTAAGTATAATCACAACAACAGTTGTGATTATACTTAGACAACTCAAAGTGCTTGAGACAGAGAAAACCCCAACAATCAGACAACCCCTTATAAGAAAGTACTTTGGTAACAGGAAGAAAACTCCAGCAGAACCAGGCTCAGGAAGGGGCGGCCATCTACCACGACCGGCTGGAAAGTGAAACCAGACCCATCATCGATGGGGATATCCTCCCGTGATTATCCCCCTGAGACCCTGCGTCCACATACGGTGGGTACGGAAAGTATTCAGACCCCTTTAAAATTTTTACCCTTTGTTTCATTGCAGCCATTTGCTAAAATCAAAAAAATTCATTTTATTTCTCATTAATGTACACTCAGCACCCCATCTTGACAGAAAAAGCCAGAAATGTAGAAAATTTTGCAAATTTATTAAAAAAGAAAAACTGAAATATCACATGGTTATAAGTATTCAGACCCTTTGCTGTAACACTCATATTTAACTCCCATGCTGTCCATTTCTTCTGATCCTCCTTGAGATGGTTCTACTCCTTCATTGGAGTCCAGCTGTGTTTAATTAAACTGATTGGACTTGATTAGGAAAGGCACACACCTGTCTATATAAGAGCTCACAGCTCACAGTGCTGTCAGAGCAAATGAGAATCATGAGGTGGAAGGAACTGCCCAAGGAGCTCAGAGACAGAATTGTGGCAAGGCACAGATCTGGCCAAGGTTACAGAAGAATTTCTGCAGCACTCAAGGTTCCTAAGAGCACAGTGGCCTCCATAATCCTTAAATGGAAGAAGTTTGGGACGACCAGAACTCTTCCTAGACCTGGCCGTCCAGCCAAACTGAGCAATGGTGGGAGAAGAGCCTTGGTGAGAGAGGTAAAGAAGAACCCAAGGATCACTGTGGCTGAGCTCCAGAGATGCAGTAGGGAGATGGGAGAAAGTTCCACAAAGTCAACTATAACTGCAGCCCTCCACCAGTCGGGGCTTTATGGCAGAGCGGCCTGATGGAAGCCTCTCCTCAGTGCAAGACATATGAAAGCCTGCATAGAGTTTGCCAAAAAAAAACACATGAAGGACTCCCAGACTATGAGAAATAAGATTCTCTGGTCTGATGAGATGAAGATTGAACTTTTTGGCATTAATTCTAAGCGGTACGTGTGGAGAAAACCAGGCACTGCTCATCACCTGCCCAATACAATCCCAACAGTGAAACATGGTGGTGGCAGCATCATGCTATGGGGGTGTTTTTCAGCTGCAGGGACAGGACGACTGGTTGCAATTGAAAGAAAGATGAATGCGGCCAAGTACAGAGATATCCTGGAAGAAAACCTCTTCCAGAGTGCTCAGGACCTCAGACTGGGCCGAAGGTTCACCTTCCAACAAGACAATGACCCTAAGCACACAGCTAAAATAACAAAGGAGTGGCTTCACAACAACTCTGTGACCATTCTTGACTGGCCCAGCCAGAGCCCTGACCTAAACCCAATTGAGCATCTCTGGAGAGACCTGAAAATGGCTGTCCACCAACGTTCACCATCCAACCTGATGGAGCTGGAGAGGATCTGCAAGGAAGAATGGCAGAGGATCCCCAAATCCAGGTGTGGAAAACTTGTTGCATCATTCCCAAGAAGACTCATGGCTGTACTAGCTCAAAAGGGTGCTTCTACTCAATACTGAGCCAAGGGTCTGAATACTTATGACCATGTGATATTTCAGTTTTTCTTTTTTAATAAATTTGCCAAAATTTCTACAGTTTTTTTTCTGTCAAGATGGGGTGCTGAGTGTATTTCTGTACCCGCTGTATGGGGACATTACATCTTGGCTTTGCTGCACCTTATATTTTATTCTGCTCAATAGTGTTTCATACTTTAAGTCATGTTGCCTTTGTTGTATTATGATATAAAATATTCCCATTGTCCACATCTGAGGACATTTTTTTCCATAGAAGTATGTAACAACAATGTAACAAAATACAACTTCCTGCTCAAAGAGGAAGCTTAATTTTTATACATATCAGGTCCATCTAATCACAAATATCTAGGATAAATTAAAACAAATGTAGAAGTCAGGATAACATTACAGCCCCATTTCATAACAGAAACCCTTCAGCAGACATCGTATTACCTTCTGCACAACTATTTTGCCCTAATTTGGAGGCCTTGCCCAAAACTTTTGTCCAAACACTTTTAGTCACTGATGGGTTAGTAAAGATATAATGCATATTCCAGCAAAAAATATGTTCTCATTAAATCCAAAATATATATATATATTTTTGTTTTTATTTATTTTTTGGATGTGAAAAATAATTTGTTCAAAAGTGTGAGAGATGTAAAATGATTTGTTAAACATATTTTATACACACACACACACACACACACATATATATATATATATATATATATATATATATATATATATGTATATATATATATATATATATATATACACAGAGGTTGGATAATGAAACTGAAACACCTGTCATTTTAGTGTGGGAGGTTTCATGGCTAAATTGGACCAGCCTGGTGGCCAATCTTCATTAATTGCACATTGCACCAGTAAGAGCAGAGTGTGAAGGTTCAATTAGCAGGGTAAGAGCACAGTTCTGCTCAAAATATTGCAATGCACACAACATTATGGGTGACATACCAGAGTTCAAAAGAGGACAAATTGTTGGTGCACGTCTTGCTGGCGCATCTGTGACCAAGACAGCAAGTCTTTGTGATGTATCAAGAGCCACGGTATCCAGGGTAATGTCAGCATACCACCAAGAAGGACGAACCACATCCAACAGGATTAACTGTGGACGCAAGAGGAAGCTGTCTGAAAGGGATGTTCGGGTGCTAACCCGGATTGTATCCAAAAAACATAAAACCACGGCTGCCCAAATCACGGCAGAATTAAATGTGCACCTCAACTCTCCTGTTTCCACCAAAACTGTCCGTCGGGAGCTCCACAGGGTCAATATACACGGCCGGGCTGCTATAGCCAAACCTTTGGTCACTCGTGCCAATGCCAAACGTCGGTTTCAATGGTGCAAGGAGCGCAAATCTTGGGCTGTGGACAATGTGAAACATGTATTGTTCTCTGATGAGTCCACCTTTACTGTTTTCCCCACATCCGGGAGAGTTACGGTGTGGAGAAGCCCCAAAGAAGCGTACCACCCAGACTGTTGCATGCCCAGAGTGAAGCATGGGGGTGGATCATTGATGGTTTGGGCTGCCATATCATGGCATTCCCTTGGCCCAATACTTGTGCTAGATGGGCGCGTCACTGCCAAGGACTTCCGAACCATCCTGGAGGACCATGTGCATCCAATGGTTCAAACATTGTATCCTGAAGGCGGTGCCGTGTATCAGGATGACAATGCACCAATACACACAGCAAGACTGGTGAAAGATTGGTTTGATGAACATGAAAGTGAAGTTCAACATCTCCCATGGCCTGCACAGTCACCAGATCTAAATATTATTGAGCCACTTTGGGGTGTTTTGGAGGAGCGAGTCAGGAAACGTTTTCCTCCACCAGCATCACGTCGTGACCTGGCCACTATCCTGCAAGAAGAATGGCTTAAAATCCCTCTGACCACTGTGCAGGACTTGTATATGTCATTCCCAAGACGAATTGACGCTGTATTGGCCGCAAAAGGAGGCCCTACACCATACTAATAAATTATTGTGGTCTAAAACCAGGTGTTTCAGTTTCATTGTCCAACCCCTGTATATATGTTACATTTCCACAAAGACTCTTTGGTAAGCACATCCTAGAACAGACACAATAATTTTCATGGTAAACAAATTAGAGAAAGTACACACGTCCTGAGTAACAAAGTTGCACAGTTCACCTTTAATGATAATAACAAACACTTATATATGTGAAGAGACTGTCTGATCATGTTAGTGTTGATTATTCCTCACAATAAATATTAACTGTGATTTAGGAATCATATTTTTAAAAGCACAGCCATATTTATTTCTGCTTCAACATTTGAAAGTCAGACTTACCACATCTGATCTATTTTTGTAAATATCTTTATTTGTATGAACACATTTCTAGCATTGTATTCAAAATAACACCTGTTTTATTTTTGTACAAATTAACACTAATATTGATTTAGGGAATTATTAACTGTGATATCATTAAATCTTGGTAACAATTTTGAACCAATCATGAGCTCTCTCCTGTGTTTGCGCAAATTATCAGATATATAATATTTAAGAAACAAAAAACAAACTTTCACATTTTTAAATAAATCACATTTGCACCAATCACCAAATCTGTAATATGTTTAACAAATCATTTTACACATCTTACACTTTTTGAACAAATTATTTTTCACACTTTTGCACAATATTTGAGTTTAACACTGCTACAGCGTTTCACTGAAGACATCTTTGTCTAGAAATGTGTATTATTGGGAAGCCTGGCACTGGACTGTTCACTAGTGTGCCGTGATCTGGGGTATAACCCATAATCTGGGGTATAATCTGTAATATGGGGTAAAATCTGTAATATGGGGAATAATCTGTAATCTGGGGTAAAATCTGTAATATGGGGTATAATCTGTAATCTGGGGTATAATCTGTAATCTGGGGTATAATCTGTAATATGGGGAATAATCTGTAATATGGGGTAAAATCTGTAATATGGGGTATAATCTGTAATCTGGGGTATAATCTGTAATCTGGGGTAAAATCTGTTGTCTGGGGAATAATCTGTAATCTGGGTAAAATCTGTAATCTGGGGTATAATCTGTAATCTGGGGTATAATCTGTAATATGGGGTATAATCTGTAATCTGGGGTATAATCTGTAATCTGGGGAATAATCTGTAATCTGGGGTATAATCTGTAATATGGGGTATAATCTGTAATCTGGGGTAAAATCTGTAATCTGGGGTATAATCTGTAATATGGGGTAAAATCTGTAATCTGGGATATAATCTGTAATCTGGGGTATAATCTGTAATCTGTGGTATAAGTCGATCAGTAAGACACGTTCTGTGTTTGCTATTGATGAAGTTCATTTCAGAAAAGGGTGATTAACAAAGCTCGGTTGAACCAAAGTGGGAAGCAACTTTCACAGCTACTGTGCATACATCTTTGTTCTTTTCCACAAGGCACCAAAGGTTTGGTGCACCCTGGCCTTTGAGGTTGAGGTCATTTTATAATGTTAGGATTTTAACCCCTACCAGTCCAGCATCCACGCTGAACATTGCACTGAGTTGCTCAGTGACGCATGTCATGTCCACTTGCATGAAAGGATTTGAAATGAATGACACACGTGCCTCAAGTTGATCAAAGTCACTAAACCTGCTCTCAAACTCTTGCTCACATCTGTTTAGGTCTTGAGAGTACTTTTCTGCAGCTTTGTGAAAAGCCCCAGATGCACAAGCATCGTCATTCAGCACTGACTGCACAGAGGGAAAGTGCAGGACTTGTTTTTCTCTGTAAATGCACAGTAAAATGTTCATCTTCGCTTTGAAGGCATCTACAGCACCAATGCCAGCAACAGTCTTATCTTTACCTTGCAGCTCACAGTACAAATGGCTCCATTTTCCAGTGACATCAGTTAAAAATGCAAGATCAATTATCTACTCAGTGTCCTCGAGCAGTGAGATCTCTTCACCTTTGGTTTGCATGAACTCTTCGATTTCACCCAAAAGTGACAAAAAAGGCTGCAAAACTCGCTGAAAATGTCACTGATTGCACGTGACTTTGATTTTTATGTGTATTAACATAAGTTACTTACAAAGATAAGGATTTATTATGATAAAATAAAGGGATTTCTTATTATTTTTATGTGCCCTGTCTGTCAAACTCAGTTGCCCATCCAGTTAAAGCCTTGACAGTTGGTGCCATCAATTCCTACAGGTTTCTTAACTTTTCTTGATTATTTACAACCCACTCTGTCTGCATAAAAGTAGTGCTGCAACACGCTGTGGTAGCACACCCTCGTGAGCGTCATTTGCACAGTACTGTACTGTACAAAGTAGTGTGTTGCTATAAAAATGGGGAGAAAAATGCAATTAACAATGGAAGAGAGAGACCCTCATAACATTTAAAAGTCTTTCTAAAGGGAAACTGCAATTCTACAGAGAAGCTGTAAAAAAAAATAAAAAAAATTAATCAAAGTGTTAGTGAGTACAGTCTCCTTCACCATGAAAATGTACCCAGAAACTGGAGGAAACTGACAGAAAGAGATCTGGGGGAGCCAGAGTCATAATGGAATCAGAAGACAAGTTTCTGAGTCAACAGCTTGTGCGACAGGCAGCTCACAGGATCATAGTTTAAGTACAGCTTAATAATAGTCGTAGTAAGCAAATCTCAGTTTCACCTATAAAGAGAAAACATTGAGCTGCAGATTTAACAGATTGAGCAGCATCAAGAGAGCCATCGCTAAGACAACAGAATAAGAAAAAGAGGCTTGCCTGGGCCATAAAAGCCTGACAGTGGAACGCTGTTAGTGTTGCACTGTGAAAAATCAGTTCCTCAGTGTGTGACGTCGACTGTCAGACACGGAGGAGGACGCATGATGGTCTGGGGCTGTTTTGCTGAATCCAGAGTTGGTGTCTTGTACAGAGACAACCCTGAACCAGCACTGCCTCCGGAAAACAAGGAAACGACGGTAAGCCTGAAAACATGGAGTGGCCAGCTCAGTCTCCAGCGAGCTGGTTCGGGATGATCTGGACTGAAGAGTGAAAGCAAAGCAACCTACAAGGGCCACATACATATGGGAACTTCTTCAGCAGAGCTGGGAAGAACTTTGTGAAGAATATTTGGTTCCCGCTGCAGAAAGAACGCCATGAGTCTGTTATTTCTGCCAAAGCTGGCTACTTTGATGAGTCCAAAGTTTACAATCCATTTTGGTTTCCAGATGCATTTCATGATTTCTTTATTTAACTGGAGTTGTTTATTGGTCCCGTGCATTTATTTCAGCATAACTTGAGACATTGAACTGACTGAGAGAGACAAAACTAGATCATACCTCACTATTATACAATGTTTCCAAAACTAACATAACATTTTGGCTTTTTAAGCTGCTTTTCTAATCGTCGTGTTTATGTTGTCTGAACATTTCTTGAGAGAACGGTGACTTCAGAAGGGGGTTGCAAAGTACCCCAATAGTAATATGTAGGAAATGTTTACGAGCAAAGACTGCCTTAGCGGGAAAAAAACAAACGTGTTGAACTGATTTTACAAACTTGTGCCAAACAGTAACAGTAACCATTTTTCTGTGTTTTGCAGTCAGTTACAAGAATACGGAAACGTGTTGTGGCCCTCCTGTAAGTGCACACAGTGCGCAGTGTACGCTACACTGCTGTCGACAATACACACTCACAATGATTATTCATTAATGATTATTTCATGAATGTGATCACTGCTAAATGTTTGTTTTGCACACACGCAGACCGCCCTTACTTGATCTTACCGTGCGCTGAGTTTGAGCGGTCCCTCTTCACACCTTCCAGAACTACAGCTGAGGGAAACACACCCTTCGGCGAGACAAAGACTTCACTGACAAAGCAAACACACAAACCCGACAGGAGAATGACCGCTGGTGACACACTCCCAGCGTTCACCAGCAACAGCGTTTACAGATCTGCGCTACGTCCCACACCCTTAGAGTGGACGGCGCTTTCCTGTACGTCATCATACGGGCCCTTCCTTTTCCGCTGTGTATTTAAAGTGGTATGTCAACAATTTTGTGTGTCTTAATTCTGAGCATGGCATGCGGCCAGAGCCGCTGGGATAGGCACCAATCCCCCCTCGACCCTGAACAGGGTTAGCGGAGGAGAATGGATGGATGTGTTAAAGATTTATTTGCTTTGCACACAAACACACAGCTGGGTTCCTTCAAGTGTAAACAATAGAAAATTTGCTTTAAATAATAGATACTGCTGGTATTTTTAAATATAAACCTTTCTAAAAAAGTCAACTATGTGGGAACATTACATTCAAATTGAAACTGGGATCAGTATGGGATCAGTATACTATTCACATTCTTGTATGTTTGTGTGCTTAAAGGGTTGACCAGTGGTTTGGTGGTGGGGCTGTTTATTTTTCCACTATCTCTTCATTATTGATGTTCACGACAGAGTAGTGGTGTGCGATACTGCAAGATTTGGTATCGATAGATACCAAGTAGATACAGGGCCAGTATTGCCGATACTGATACCGATACCAATACTTTTAAATAATTATGAAGAATTTTCATGAATTGTTTTGTGATTTTTTTTTCTTTACTTTGGATCATTAATCAGTTAAAAGCCAGAATAGAATAGGGCAAAGTTTATAGGTAAATAGAAAATACTTTATCAAAATAAAATTTTTTGTTCTGAAACAATAGAACAGGAACAAAACAATTTTCCCCATACATTGTGATGTCACATTATCAATATTTGGATCGATCCGCCCACCACTAAGATAGAGCACAAAAAAGGGGCGCCAGATAATTATTACTTGTTTTTTTGTTTTTCTAGCTGAAGCAGCGGTGCCTCCTCCGGCAGATCACCTAAATTACCCATGCTCAGAGCCAGCCCTGCACACAGGATTCTTCCCTCAGTCTAAAAACATGCGTGGGTTGGGTTAATTTTTATTCTAAATTGCTATAGGTGTGAATGTGAGTATAATAAGTAAAATGTATTTATATAGCACCTTTCTAAATAAGGATCACAAAGTGCTTCACACAAAGGAAAAAAACAGTAGTACACAGTAATAAAACGTACACATGCAAACCACTAGTTAAAAGCAAGCCTGTGCAAATATGCCTTGAGCTGCTCTTTTTCAGCAGAGTCTGCAGATCTGACATGTAATGGTAGTGCATCCCAAGTTTAGTCAGTCCTTATATTGAGGCTATGACTATTCTTCTCTTACACTGAAGTTATGATTGTCATTTACTCAAAAGCTGTGGTGAAAAATAACTAGAATTGCACAGGAGGAATCGATGGTACAGAACAGACTAATCACAATAACTGTGGGCTGCATCTACATGTAGTCACATTTGTTGGGAGGTACACATCAGGTTACAGCATAGGCTAGTGTAGAAAATAGATAAAATATAAAGATGTAGGTAAAGAGGAGTTATATTCAGGCAGACATTGTACACGAGAGTAGTACAAATTGCACTGATAAATAATATGTACACAAAAAATCTGGAAGACAGCAGCAAGAGGATATAACACAAAAACATGTGTGTGCAATCTTATGTCCTGACAGGTGTGCTCACCTGTCACAAAAAGAAGAGTTATTATACAGTTTTATGGAGAATGGTAGGAATGATTTCCTGAAGCGTTCTTTATGCTGAATCAGTCTGAGGGAGGAGGAGCTCTGCTGCCTCAGCAGTGTGGACTGGAGTGGGTGAGATGGGTTTTCCATGATGGAGAGCAATGTATTCAGTGACCTCCTGTCGCTCACTGACTCAAATGTCTCCATATTCTGGCCTATGATGGTTCCAGCTTTGCAAATCAGTTTGTTGATCCTGCTGGCATCTCTGACACTGATGCACACGCTATCACAGACTGGTAGAAGATCTCCAACATCTTGCTGGTCACATTAAAGGATCTGAGCTTCCTTAGAAAGTCGAGTCTGCTCATCCCCTTCCTATACACAGCATCACTGTTGGTCCTCCAGTCCAGTCTGTCATTCAGGTGAACACCCAGGTACCTGTAGCTGTCCACCGTTTCACCTATCGCAGGGTCTCTGGAACGTAACTTGTTGTGCTCCTCAAACCGTTTTTGTTGTTACTATTTTTGCTTTGTAGCAGGCTACAGCTATCAGGAATTATCGTTTCCATGAAAGGATGCACATGGTCTGCAACAGTGCTTAGGTAGGTGGTACTTGTCAGAGCAACATCCACATGGATGGCAGGACCCAAGGCTTCCCAGCAGAACATTGCCCAAATCATCACACTGTCTCCACCAGCTGCCTTCTTCCCATAGTGCATCCTGGTGCCAGGTGTTCCCCAGGTAAGCAGCACACATGCACCTGGCCATCCATGCGATGTAAAAGAAAACATGATTCATCAGCCCAGCCACATTCTTCATTGCTCCATGGTCCAGTTCTTCTGCTCATGTGCCCATTGTTGGCACTTTCTGCAGTGGACGGGGGTCAGCATGGGCATCCTGACTGGTCTGTGGCTACGCAGCCTGTGATGCACTGTGTATTCTGACACCTTTCACTCAGAGCCAGCATGAACTCTTTTGGCAATTTGAGCTACAACAGCTCATCTGTTGGATTAGACCACATGGGCCAGTGTGGGATATTTTATATGCTTTTATACTCTTTTTATATATATATATATATATATATATATATATATATATACACACACCATTTGTTAATGTTTTTATAATTATCTTTTGTATGATTTTCTACATTTTTTTTGGTTTTTACACTACTTGTGATATATTTTTTACATACTATTTTTTTTATGGTTTTTACACTGCTTTTCACTAATAATGATCATAAGCATACATTGATTACTGAAATGTAACACTACTGACTTGTATGACTACTGATTATTGAACTGATTGATTTTTGATTTAATTTGGTTTTGAAAATACTGTTTGACTTATTTTGATTATATTGACTGGAAACTGCTGATTTAAATAGGCTTTATTACCATCTTCATTTATACTGTTTTTGCTTTTTTCATGTAAAAGTATCGTTTGATTCATTTATATTTCAGTCTGTTATGTTTAAGTGGAGTTATCAAAAGAAGTTATGTTTATTGTGTCTCACTCTGGGGTTGATTGCAGGTCATAAATCAAAAGGATTTGACATTTTTCAAAGGTAACCTGGAACAGAGAGAGTTAGGGATGAGCTAATGGAGCTGTCAAAGAAAATTCTGAGTGAACATCACATGCAAGCGCATGAAGGGCAAAATACCAAGAAGGGCTGGATAAAGATAATACAACCCCTGACAAAAATGATGGAATCACCAGTCTCTGAGGATGTTCCTTCAGCTGTTTAATTTTGTAGAAAAAAAGCAGATCACAGACATGACAAAAAACTAAAGGCATTTCAAATGGCAACTTTCTGGCTTTAAGAAACACTAAAAGAAATCAAGAAAAATAATTGTGGGAGCCAGTAACAGATTTGTAGAACAAGCACAAGGAATAAATTATGGAATTACTTAATTCTGAGGAAAAAACTATTAACAAAATAACACTCCAACACATCACTAGTACTTTGTTGCACCACCTCTGGCTTTTATAACTGCTTGCAGTCTCTGAGGCATTGACTTAATGAGTGACAAACAGTACTCTTCATCAATCTGGCTCCAGCTTCCTCTGATTGCTGTTGCCAGATCGGCTTTGCAGGTTGGAGCCTTGTCATGGACCATTTTCTTTAACTTCCACCACAGATTTTCAATTGGATTGAGATCCGGACTGTTTGCAGGCCATGACATTGACCTTATGCGTCTTTGTTCAAGGAATGCTTTCACAGTTTTTGCTCTATGGCAAAATGCATTATCATCTTGAAAAATGATTTCATCATTCCCAAACATCCTTTCGATAGTTGGGATAAGAAAAGTGTCCAAAATGTCAATGTAAACCTGTGCATTTATTGAAGTTGTAATGACAGCCATCTCCCCAGTGCCTTTACCTGACATGCATCCCCGTATCATCAGTGACTGTGGAAATTTACATGTTTTCTTCAGACAGTCGTCTGCATAAATCTCATTGGAACGGCACCAAACAAAAGTCCCAGCATCATCACCTTGCCCAATGCAGATTCGGGATTCATCACTGAATATGACTTTCATCCAGTCATCCACAGTCCACGATTGCCTTTCCTTAGCCCATTGTAACCTTGTTCTTGTCTGTTTAGGTGTTAGTGATGGCTTTCTTTTAGCTTTTCTGTATGTAAATCCCATTTCCTTTAGGCGGTTTCTTTCAGTTCGGTCACAGACGTTGACTCCAGTTTCCTCCCATTTGTTTTGTTGTACATTTTCTGTTTTCAGGGCATATTGCTTTAAGTTTTCTGTCTTGACGCTTTGATGTCTTCCTTGGTCTGCCGATATGCTTGCCTTTAACCACCTTCCCATGTTGTTTGTATTTGGTCCAGGTTTTAGACACAGCTGACTGTGAACAACCAACATCTTGTGCAACACTGCGTGATGATTTACCCTCTTTAAGGAGTTTGATAATCCTCTCCTTTGTTTCAATTGACATCTCTGTTGTTGGAGCCATGATTCATGTCAGTCCACTTGTTGCAACAGCTCTCTAAGGTGTGATCACTCCTTTTTACCTGCATACTAACGAGCAGATTTAATCTGATGCAGGTGTTAGTGTTCGTAATGAGAATTTGCAGGGTGATTCCATCATTTTTTCCTCAGAATTGAGTGATTCCATAATTTATTCCCTGTGTTTGTTCTACAGATCTTTTTCTACAAAATTAAACAACTGAAGGAACATCCTCAGAGACTGGTGATTCCATCATTTTTGCCAGGGTTTGTAGGTCAAGCAAACCTGTCAATAAAGGTCAGACCACTTTAGCATCATATTCCCTAAAGCATTATAAAAAGGGTAAGATTAGAGATAAAATTAATGTTGGGCAGCATTGAGTTAAGCTTGTTAGCGTGACCCTCCACCATAGTCCCAGTTTCTCATGTGGCCACTTGGGAAAATTAAGTGCCCAACCCTCCTCAAGTGATTAAAATTAAAAATTGTGTATTACAGAAATTATTTACACATTGTTTTTGGTTTCCATGAAAACACATACGTTATGAATTCTTTTTAGGGTGGCTGCAGCTCAGGAGGCAGAGATGGTCAGCTCTAGATTAGCTCTCAGAAGGCCTACTAATCAGGAGGTCAAAGGTTAAATTCCCAGCTCTTCAAGTGCATGGATTTAAGTGTCCTAGAACAAGACATCTGTAAGTGCGATAATGTGAATGATGGCTAAAAAGTGCATAGAATGAAGTACTGTGTGGCTAGGTGAATGTGGCTTATAGTGCAGAAGTGCTTTGAGTGCTTAGTAATAATGAAAAAGCACAGAAAACAGTTTTAATGTATATTTTAGTTCATTATTAGAAAACAAAAACAGTTCATGCAATGACATGCACTATAAACAAAGGACACAAACTACACAAAATAAGCTGCCAGGGCGGCCATTTTGTCTTTAGGTTTTTTAGGATTGCCACGACGTCCCCGTCCACGGCCCCTGCCTCCTCTTCTTGCACCCCCACCCCGGTGCATGGAATGCCTCATGGTGGCATGTTTGAGCTCCACCAAATCCTGAAACACCGGATCACAGAAAACACAGCCGGTGTGTTGGGTCTCGCCGGCAGGAAGAGGAGTGCGAGTCTTGTTGAAGTCCACTGCAACCAGAGAGGCGTCACAGACGTCACAGCTGTCCTGAGCAACCTAAGAGACAAGAGAACGAGAGTGTAAAGAATCAAAAGGAACTGTTTCACAATTTTTTCTGTTTAAGTGATGCTTGAGAAATACTGCAGTGACAGGCTGTTTCGGGATTCATGTCTTCCTTACAAGCTAATAGCCTTAGCCATTAGCTCTGAATGGCTGCAGGAGCAACCCAAGAAACTGCAGAACCAGTGGACTACATTTACTTCACATTACATTTATGCAATTGTCCCAAACAACAGAAATAACCTCAAATGCTGTGGGACTAATCTGGCTGACATTTCAGTTGCCTTTAATGCCCACAGGATAGAGCTATATGAAAATTGGGGAAACTTTAAGCACTCTCTGCACAGAAGGCAAAGAAATAGGCCAGTTAGGACCTTTCTGTGTTCAGCTTGCATGTTCTTTCTGCTTATATGGATTTTCTTCCATAGTCAAGACATGTATATTAGTGACTGATGATTTTGCAATAGCGATAGAACGCATAAGTGCACGGAATAAAGTGCTGCATAAGTATGTATAAAAGCTGAATGCTGCTTGTAGTTTACAGGGTGTCCAGAAAAATTAGAAAACAGTTATAAAGGCCAGTACATGTACAATCATTCTCTTACCTGAACTTTATGTGCATGTTCAGAAGAAGTGTACCACCACGTTGCATTTATTACAGCCCATCCTCCATTTTGGCCCAGAGGTGCGGGTCCAGCACTAAAACCCCACTATCACACTCCACACACTGTCCAATACCCAACGAGTTGAGAGAGTGCTGACAGGATGGATGTGTACATTCATTGCATCCCATACCTGAGAAAGGAAGACATGGAAAACAGGGTCACAATGTCAGAAGGGCCAGGAAGACCATAAAGTAGATGACATAGGGATCACATTTGCTAAGATAGTGGTGTGCAAACGTGAACACTGATATTTGGAGCTGCAGTTCTGTTCTGCAAATCACCACTTCATCGTGGTGGAGGGGTGTGTGTGTCCCAGTGATCCTACGGGATATACTTTTGCCCCCTGGCAGGGCCTCCCAAGGGAAATTGGTCCTGGGTGATGGGCCAGACAAAGAGCAATTCAGATGACCTTTTTGAGAGAAAGATCAAAGGAACAGTTTACCCTTCCCATGGCAGGGTTAACAGGGCCTCAACCTGGACCAGGGCTGAGGAGAGTGCTCAAGGGAGAGCGCCTGGGGGCCGGACTTTAGCTCAGCCTGGACAGCCTGAAGGGGAGAGATGGGCCCTCCCTCCTGTAGGTCCACTACCCACAGGAAGCATCATAGGGATTGGGTAGTGTGTGTCAGGCGGCAGCCAAGGCCAGCTGCCCTGGCGGACCAATCCCCAGCTGTTAAATCTGGCTATTGGGACATCACCTCTCTGGTGAGGAAGGAGCCTGAGTGTGTGAGGTTGAGTGACACCGGCTAGATATAGTTGTGCTCACCTCAATGTAGAGCCTGGTATCTGGAGCCAGACTCCTAGAGAGGGGCTGGACTCTGTTCCAATCTGGAAGTGCCCATAGTGAGAGGTGGTGGGCTGGGGTGGGATTCTTGTATCCCCTAGGCTTGTTATATATGTGCTGGAATTTTCACTGGTGGATGACAGGGCACTTCCCTGCACCTTTGGGCCAGGGAATGGGCCTTGACAGTATCCAACTTTCTTGGAGTCGCTGGGTGGGGTGTTAGAGGGTGCTCCATCTGGTGACTCCAATTGTCCTACTGGGAGACTTCAATGCTCACATGGGCAATGACAGTAAGACCTGTAGGGGCATGACTGGGAGGGATGGTCTGCCTGATCTGAACCCGTGTGGTGTTTTGGTATCTCGGGGTCTTGTTCATGAGTGAGGGGAGAGAGGAAGCCATTTGATGTGGTCTGGGCATCTTACTAGGATGCCATCTGGGTAACTCTTTGGTGAGGTGTTCTGGGCTTGTCCTACCAGAAGGAGGTAGGACATGCTGGATAAGCTAGAGGAGGTGGCTGGGAAGAGGGAGGTGTGGGTTTCTCTACTGTTGCCCCATGCCCCATGGATTAGAGAAAGAAGATGAATGGATGGAGCCGCATTTTGTTTACGTGCATTGAGCTCTTACATTATTCATTCATTATACACAGTCAGCTTCTGTGCAAGTGAAGGAGAACCAGCTTGCCAAGGTTTTTTTTTTTTACCAGCTGACAATCAATCTCTCAATTGTTTGAAGAGGTGACATCTTGCCACATTTGTTCATTACTTACAGCAATTTTTACAGAAGCAACTGCTGTTGAGGAAGTGTTGGAATCCTCTGCTTCGGACACAGTTAGTTATAACAATATAAACGTACTGAGCTTGAGTCCAGCTGATCCACCCCCAGGCCCACCTCTTGAAGAGCATGGTATACTTAAAAAGGCCCAGGCAATAATGCTACTATCTCATATGCACTGGACTCTGAGGGTCAAACATGGTTGGGCACAGCACAGATCGCCTAGTGTAAGTACACCATAACAGTGTCTCATTTTACAGACATGCTTTTTTGAAAGTGGAGGTCAAAAGTAATTCCAGGTATTCCCTTATTCACAAGGGGTTGCCTGTTGCCCGACCCCCCCCCCCTCAGAATCGAACTGGGGAGCCTTCACTTGTTAGGTGAATGTGTAAACACTATGGAGCCACTTCAATTTGCTAGGGAAATGTTTTTGGAAGTCTAAAACTGTGGGTTGTTGCACAAAGGTTGAAGAGTATTAAGAAAGCTGTGGAATTTGCATCATCTGGCCTTTCCTCACAATAGATATGAACAAGCCACAAGCTAATTAAGGTCTGAGACCTTCATTATCTGAGAACACAAATGTTAAATTAAACTTTTGCATAGAAGTGCTTAATAGATAGTCCAATAGATTATAGACAAACAGATTTGACATAAGAATCACAGATAAATAGTCAAAACAAAGGTCTGTTAATATTATATATCTCAAGTATAATCTTCACCGTGGCACTTTGTTTCGCTTGGCTTTTTAAAATATATTTAATTGATTGGCATGCGAACCTGTCAATATCAAAAGAACCAATTCCATCCTTTGGAATTCTTTCAGAGATAAGTGTGATAAGTGAACACTCCCACTTTGCCCTACCTTTCTTCATGTCCCTGAAAGGCGGGTTGCTGAAGCAGTAGGGGCACAGGGGGTAGCTCTTTCCCCGGGCCCCAGAGGTCCACAGCACGAGCTCAAATTCATCCAGCGGACAGCGGAGCTCCTTGTACAGCTTGATGGCTCCATTCTGGGGAAGACTGTAGGTCTCATCACAGTGAGAGCAGTGAAGTCTGCTGGGCTTGGCCTGCATACACATGTTGGCTTTGTTTAATTTAAGAACTATTCACTGCAACTCCTGAGCAGCTCTGGGTTACACTGTATTTTCTGCTTACACATTTTTACCATTATGTGGTTAAAGGCCATTTTAGATCAAATCTCATTCATCAAGTTACAATGCAGATTAATGTCCGTGCACACGTTCGCACCACATTTCAGTTTCTTCAGGCTTCAACAACTTTGATTTAACACATTTAAAGACATTTATAAGACAATGCAAATGAATTTAACCCGTTATTTACCAACGCTCGCTGGCGTTACCCAGCTGTTCATGGCAAGTAAGGGCAGGTAACCGGTGCTTCGGCAGCGATCGCCCACTGTTAAAGGGTTAAGATCTATTCAATGACCATGCTGGCAGAAAAGTCCAGAAATCATGAAAGAAAGTCCCAGAATTACTTGCCAAAAATAAAACATTCTGCTTCTGTCAGAATTGGGAAGCAGTTTGAAACAACACACCTGTGTCTTCGTTGCTTAGCTGTTGTGTATAAAGTCCTCTTGTTATCAGTCTTCCCCTTTAAGGAATGTGGCTTTGTGGGTAACCTGTGTTTGGGTGACAGACACCCTTCTCTAATTTTGAGATTAGGCTTAAAACTTTCCTTCTTGATCAAGCTTAGTTAACCTTAGTTTACCCTCCCTTAGTGATGCTGCAATAGGCCTAGGCTGCTTTCGAGTTCTCGTAATGCGCTGAGTATTTCTTCCCCATTCCTCTCCTTCACTCGGTTTATGGGCACCCTGACTTCTCTGTGGCTATTCAGCCCGATACACAAAAAACTATGATGCACTGTATTTTGGCACCTTTCAATCAGAGGCTGCGTGAACTTTTTTTTTTGGCAATTTGAGCTGCAGTAGGTTGTCTGCTTGTTTAGACTACATGGGCCAGCCTTCACTCCCCATGTACACCTATGAGCCTTGGCTAGCCATGACCCTGCTGCTGGTTCACCACTATTCTTTCCTTGGACCACTTTTGATAGACACTGACCACTCTAGACTGGAAACACCCCACAAGAGCTGCAGTTCTGGAGACACTCTCTTCCAGTTGTCTAGCCGTCATAATTTGACCCTTGTCAAACTCACTCAAATCCCTGTCCGTTTTTCTTAATTCTAACACATCGACTTTGAGGACAAAATATTCACCTGCTCCCGAATACATCCCACCCACAAACAGGTGCCATGACGAAGAGATAATCAGTGTTATTCACATCAGCAGTCAGTGGTCATAATGTTGTGCTAGATTGGTGTATGTTTCATAGAGATGACAGATGTGACTAATTTCATAGCAAGAAATGCAGCAGATTCCCTTCTACTGTCTCATGTTTAAGTGCTGTGGACTCTGATCTCTGACCACACTGTGGTCGCTTTGTGATAACAAATGGACAAAAAGAGCTGAAACACTGGTTGCTATTAAACCCGTAAATGATATTAAGTGTATACACAAATTGTTGTGCTTATACATTGTTGATTAGTTATGAAACAGAGAAACTCTTTTGTGTATTTATATTTTTTTTATATGTACATTTGATGCATTTTAAATATTTTAAATAGTTGGCTAGATATTACATCGGTCCTACAAAAGCCAAGGGTTAGAGTTAATGGCACCGTATACCATCTGCACAGGTGTACAGATAATCTGACTGTTCCTGTAACTAACTTTAAACAAAGGGAAGCATTCACACTCATCACTGTCAGTCACATGAAAGGGTCAAAGGTTGTTCACTGAATTAATATGCACACCTGCGATTTCAAATGCATTATGGGTTTAACATGTGTAGACAGACTGAGTGAACAAACCCACATATTCAGAGCACGTGGAGCAACCTAAACACATGATGTCCTTGTCCTACGTATTTCCTGGAGAAAAAAGGGTAATGCAGAACACTGCATTGAAACGTTACTCATACAATGACAATGAGCAGACCTGCAGCTTCATGACTTATTCATGAACTTAAAAATGCTTGCGGATAGAGATGGTAATAAAAGAAGTACGTCAGCTGAAGTCTGAAGGCCAGAGCCAAACATCCTGTGGTCTAGAAAAGAACATTAATGGTACTTTTGTCATTTAAAGTAACACGTGACTGAGGGTAGCCTTATAAACCATGTGGCCGTGACATAGAAAACCAAGGTTCAATATTTTGGCCAATTTCAAAATACCACACTATATCAAAAAGCACAGCTTCCACAAACTCCTTGTCCTTAAACCCAGCCAATGATATTCTACGCTGTAGAGACAAGTTCAAAGGCCTTGGCAGAAACTGCAACAGTTAGTAATATTTTCAAACCAGCAGCAGGACCTTTGGCCCTAACAAGTGCTGTGACCAACAGATACAATAATGTTGGCAACAAATGTCTTGTTGATTTATTGCTACATAGGGTGAGCTCTGCACTTACAGGTGTCCTATTTCCCTGTGCAAACATGCTCTAACAGTCTTCTGGGTGATTAAATCTGTCTTCAAATGCCAGCAGTAGCTTTGACTGCTTACCTGGATGTACTTCATGAAGCGGTGGCATTTGCCACAGCGGGACAGGGGCTTCCCAGTAGCAGCAATGGGAGAAAAGGAGACCTCCATCAACTCATCCATGTCTGGAAAACAACACAACACAAAGAAAAAAAATGTGAAAAATGTGACAGCATTGGAAACCCTCTCTTCCTATACTTTTCTAATGCCAGCTATGGGGTTTTTGTGTCAGCCATGAGCTATTATTTACCTAGTCACTGATGTAATAATTTGGCCAAATATCTATTACTTTCCATTTTCAAATTTTAAGCCCGGGCCTAACTTAATCAGTGGAATAAAAGAGATGGATTTATTTTCCATGATTGTAATCAGAGAAGCAACAGCTGAGTGCATGGTTTTGACAATTATGAATATGAATGTGAGTATGAGTGACTGTCTTTCTGTGTTAGCGCAACAATCGACTGGCAACCCAGGCTTTGCCTCCTGGCCTACGACCAATGGGATAGGCTTCCACTATTCATTCACCAAATGCAATACTCACCCATCTTCATTATCATATGTGTACACTTATTTTATTTTTCTACAGTGCATATATTTTTATACATCCTATTTTTCCCTGTATATTTTTAGAAGTTTTATTTTATATTTTAGAAAGTGTAACTTTCTGAAGCATGGCACTGAACAGGAGTGGCCCTCCAATCTCATTGTACATTCTGTATAATGACAATAAAGACATTCAATTCTATCCTGAATAAACCTCCAGCAGAACCAGACGCAGGGAGGGGCAGCCATCTGCTCAAGACAGGTTGGGAGGTGAAAGGAGGGAGACAGGACTAAAGACACATTGTGCAAAAGAGCTGGCTGAGATTAATAATAACCAATGATTAAATGCAGAGCGATGTATACACACACAGACCAGTGAAAAGAGGTGAGTGAAGAAGAAACATTCAGTGCATCATGGGAAGCCCCCCCCTTAAAATTTATTATGATTTACAGAATGCCCCTTTGTACCAGACAAATGCCTTGAAGGAGCCTGTGACACTGTTCCTGTGGCTCCACTGAACTTACTGGTGATGGAATCCACAAAGTAGTGAAACTTCCTCTTGAAGATGTCTAGTGCATGCTGCAGGACCTGCTGGTAGTTGGCCTTACCCAGAGAAATAAGGTTCAGCTGCTTCTCCACCGCACTGCGTATAGTGGGAAGCACAAGTTCTGCATCTGCAAATCCACACCCACACAGCCCAACACATATAAATCATTATTAACACTCTTGTATTTTAACGACTTGGACCACTCTGTGGTCCATATCCTGACCAGCTGATTATACAGAAGTACCTGCATCAGTTGCCATAGTTTTCAAAGCTAAATCTGCTATGTTCTAGAAACCCTCTACTGAGCCACAAGTCCATTAAAAGTCTAAGAGAATACAGAGTAACTTAAGGCAAATGACCTATCTTGTAGTAGCCATGTACCAGGACTATGCCCAAGTTGGTTGGTTTCAGCTTGCGTCCATTCTCAACCGTCACATAGTTCCTCTGGCAGATGTTATTGATGTGGACTGGGATACTAGCATCAGTACCTGGAGGGAGAGTGAAGATCAACATCTAGAAAACTGTTTTTGTTTTGATTTTTAGATTAGTTCCAGGCAAAGAAATGCTGTCATGCAGGAAATCTTTATTTTTTCTTCTCAAAAGGCTAACCAATATACAAGCTATCCATGCAGATGAGTAAAAGAGGACAGGTTGAGTGTCTGGCATCTGGCAGTTACATTGTAGCCAAATAGCACACAATTAAACTATAACCACATATGAAGTGATAACACACACTTTGTCCATGTTATGTACATAGACAAGCTGTTCTGTATAAGCAGAAAAGCTAGGTTTAATTAAAAATTATGTGTACAGGCAGCTTCCTCTCTTACAAATACTTTCAGTTAGAAGATATAAATGAGCTGTGCTGAAGTATACCAATGCCATGCTTCTCCATGAGGGTGATGAGTTCGGCCTCAGTCAGGTAGTCTGGTGGGCTGGTCTGCTTTTCCACGAGCTTGATCTCATCTACTGTGAAGGTGTCTCCATGCTCACATGTTGGTATGACCTCCTCCAGAGGGATGCTTTGCCATGGCATCACAGCTGTGTAACCTGTAAACAGGATATACACCTAGCAAGGATTAGTTGGCAGCAGCTACAGCTGTCCTTTAATGTTTGCAAATTTCTGCATAGATGACCTAAGCCATAATCTGATTTTCATACAAGTCAGAGAAGTAGACAAAGAGAACCCAAGTAAAGAAAAGAGACTAAATTATAATATTTGGTATTTTATTTATTGAAGAAAATTAACGATCTATTATTATATATTGTTGTGCAGCAATAGTATGCAAACCTCAAGGATTTGCAGTTGATTTCGAGGTAAAGTCTGATCTTCACAAGACGTGTTTAGAGGTAGTGTATCACGACATGCGCAAATGAGGAGTTCCTGTTCACCAAGTTAAAAAAAGTTTTCAATACATATTTCCAAAGCCATTGGGCCAATCCACAGTCCGCATGTAATTTTTTTGGGAGGTCATGACCCAGGGTAACTTTTAATCAACTGGCTAATGTTCACGATCATAACAACAGGATAATGATGACAATGGTGCGCATGCCAGGCTGTGGCAGGAGAAAGCACTGCAATTCTATTTAAATGCAGTTATGTAAAAATGAATTCCACAGGACTCTGGCAAGCCTGTGAGAAACAAAGTATATTGCATAATACAATAACTTTTAGAACCACCTTTAGCAATAATAACTTCAAGTAATGGTTTTCTGTATGACTTTACATACACTGCTGTGTAGGAATTTGAGCTCACTCTTCTTTACAACGTTGCTGCAGTTCATTGACGTTTGCAGGTATTTGTTTGTGTACAGCTCTCCTCAGGTCCCCCCCACAGCACTTACATCAGGTTTAGGTCTCAGGACTGGGCCATTGCAGCATCTTGAGTCTTATTTTTCAGCCATTCTGCTGTGCTTGAGTTCACCGTCCTGCTGCATGACCAGTTTGGACCCAAGCTTTAGCTATTCGATGTGTCTTTATAATACTTTGGTATGCAGAGGAGTTCAAGGTCAGCTCAGAGACTGCAAGGTCCCCAGGTTTGTGGCTCCCAAACAAGCCCAACTCAATCTAATGTGCAGGACTGATCAACATTTTCCACACACATTAAGTTGCAATTATAACTGCACAATGGGGTCACTTCAGATAGTGAAGGAAAAGGTCCCTGTACTTTTACAGCTCACAGATGCACAGTAAATCATTTTCAAATTCATTTGTCTAATATTTCTATTTCCATTGACTTTCATTTGTTTATAATTAAAGGAATACTTTTCTTAAACATTTTATTGCCATTTGTTTTAAAATCTAAACTTTCCAACTTTATTGGACATTACACAAACTGGGTTTAAACTTGTTATTTGTGAAATCAGGTTACACCATTTCACACCAACTTTTCAAGTAATGTGTGAAATATGTTAGGGCTCAAGGACACACTGCTCTGATATTATTTGCAGATTTATTCTAAATTAATTGTTAAGAACTACAAAATCTAGACGGGTGTCAAATCCTCAAAATTGGATAACTGGATCTGGGTAACTCCACCATATTGTCTATAATGTGAGGTCCACATGATACGATAGATTTTGTTGACTTTTGTTCACCAGAAGCAAATCTTATGATGCCATGGCATCTTTGTAAGCTACAAAGTCACAAGCAATCACTCCAAATACACTAAGCAAATAACGACGCTATGTGTAATACAACGGTTTTCACAGTATTGCAAAATTCTGCAAAACATCGATCAGTTTTACCTGGTGATATAAGGGTTCTTCCACTACATGAGAAAGCCTCTGTGCCAATGCTGAATTCTATAGTCGTTTGTAGGTACTTGCAGTCTTGACTAACAGTGGCAATAAAATGCCGTGTGATGTACTCATACAGCCGCCAGCCATCACTTCCTGTGAGAAAGAAAAAGAATGGGTACACATGAAGTTATCAGTGTAGTAATCTAAAGGCCTACAGGTCAGTCACTGTAACAACTTCACACTGTTAGACGTTTTTATACAAATGTTAAAATGTTTGTTCACCAGATCTTATATGTTGTCTTCACCCTATTAAATCATTTACTTACTACTGCATTCTGCTTTTATTAAATCAGGACAGCTGGGTAACTGTGAGGAGGAAGCATAGTCCTAAACAGAAGCCCCCGATACACCAACTCCCAACTCTAGTTTTCTCTAGTCCCCTCCCCAGTTGGAACAGAAGTGACATGTTTAGCGGTGTGTTCTCCTTAAGTTGCCAGCCGTCTATACAAAACCTTCAAGTATCACACTGCATTGTTCAGCCTCTTCTAGACATCCTATGCAGGTCACATACAGTTCAGAAAGATAATATGTAGCACAGAATTGGAGACAGAGGTACCAAGACAGAAACCAGGACTCCCTCTGTTAGAGAGACCTCTTATTATATCTCTTAGGGAGGTGCTATGCAACAGGAGGTGTTGTGTGAGTAAATACTAAAGGTTGATGTTGTTGATAGTATAACTAAATTAGTTAACTTCATCAGGGCAAGAGCACTCAATTATACAGCTTATTACACTTTTGGAGGATCATGAGACTGAATATGGTGACATAGGCTACCACAAGTTATCAGGTGGCTCGTCCTGGGTAAAGTGCTAAAAAGAGTACGAGACATGAGAGCAGAAATTTGACAGTTTTGTCAGAAGAAAGCCAAGGACATTGTAGAGCTCTCAGATGCAGAATGGATCTTGGATTTTGTGTTGATTTGACTGTCCTTCAGTATCTCAGATACTGAAACTGAATATTTTCATCAACTATTTGTAACATCTAATCTTACCAGTAGCAGTTTATAAAGAGATGAAATTAATAATTAATACTGAGTAGATGTGAGTTCAGCTTATTGGTGCGGCCCACTACAACAGTCCCAGTTTCGTATGTGGCCCCTTAGGAAAATGAATCGCCCACCCCTGTCCTAGTGTCTGGAGAAAAAAAGAACAGAATTCAAGGTGTTTGAAATCCTATGTGAAGTTTCCTCTCTGTGATGATTTGGGGTTCAGCACTGTGGTATCACCAGAGGTGGGAAGTAAAGAAGTACAAATACGTTCAGGTATCTGTATTATAATTGAGTATTTATTTTTATTTTCTACTTTACTTTTGCTCCCTACAGTTTTACACAAATTCTGCTCCTTACATTTTCAAAAGAGACTTTAGGTTTAAGACATTTGAGGGAAGGTTTTATTTCCCATCACTGCGTGCCTTCAAACGTCAAACCAATTTGAGCCTAAACTGAGGGAATGATAACGCAAAAAAACAATACTATCACTGGGTCTTATTGTATACAAAGAGATGAAAGAGGCAAACACATATTTTATGCATCTTAAGCTCCATACTCAGGGTTTAAAGTGGGCCATTAGTAGTGGTCACAGTATTTCAGCATCTAGCTACAGAAAAGGAGTAAGCATAAAGGGAGTGATGTTTTGTTTTTTTAGTGGAAGGTACTTTCAAAATGCAACTTTTCCAAATGCTCAACAAATATCAGCAAACACACAATCTGTTTCTGTGCAGTTTGTCACACAGTGTGTCTGTTAGCTAAGGGTACAGCTGCTGTATTTCCCAGGGAGGGAAAAAAGTGAAATGAAGAAAGATGTAAGAAAGAAAGGACAGGAGAGGAAGAAGAGAGATTATATTTAAAAAGCTAAGGACTGCTCACTGGCATTTGATAAATTGGAACTTTATAGCTTACATATAATATGTATATAGTATGTGAAGTTTTTTCATATTCTGAAACGAAATCATCTCCTAATTGGAAGGTTCAATCCCTGGCTGCTCCAGTCCGCATGCCAAAGTATCCTCGGGCAAGATACTGAACACAGAGTTGCTCCCAGTGCGTTCATCGGAGTGTGACTGTGTTTGTGAATGTTCCAAGCTAGTTTGTTCAGTGCAGGAACAAAAGTAGGTAACATACATCCCAGATGTATTAACAGAAAATGTGCATACACTATTGCACTATGGCTCTCTGAGGCCATGCCCTGTACTTTATATTCTACAGGTAAATGATATAAAACAGCTTTCTCTTATTATACAGTGGTGTGAAAAAGTGTTTGCCCCCTTCCTCATTTCCTGTTTTTTTGCATGTTTGTCACACTTAAGTGTTTCGGAGCATCAAACCAATTTAAACAATAGTCAAGGACAACACAAGTAAACACAAAATGCAATTTGTAAATGAAGGTGTTTATTATTAAAGGTGAAAAAAAATCCAAACCATCATGGCCCTGTGTGAAAAAGTGATTGCCCCCCTTGTTAAAACATACTATAACTGTGGTTTTTCACACCTGAGTTCAATTTCTCTAGCCACACCCAGGCCTGATTATTGCCACACCTGTTCTCAATCAAGACATCACTTAAATAGGAGCTGCCTGACACAGTAAGGTCCACCAGAAGATCCTTAAAAGCTACACATCATGCCGAGATCCAAAGAAATTCAGGAACAATTGAGAAAGAAAGTAATTGAGATATATCAGTCTGGAAAGGGTTATAAAGCCATTTCCAAAGCTTTGGGAATCCAGCGAACCACAGTGAGAGCCATTATCCACAAATGGCGAAGACATGGAACAGTGGTGAACCTTCCCAGGAGTGGCCGGCCGCCCAAAATTACCCCAAGAGGACTCATCCAAGAGGTCACAAAAGACCCCACAACAACGTCCAAAGAACTGCAGGCCTCACTTGCCTCAGTTAAGGTCAGCGTTCATGCCTCCACCATCAGAAAAAGACTGGGCAAAAATGGCCTGCATGGCAGAGTTCCAAGGAGAAAACCACTGCTGAGCAAAAAGAACATTAAAGCTCGTCTCAATTTTTCCAAAACACATCTTGATGATCCCCAAGACTTTTGGGAAAACATTCTGTGGACCGATGAGACAAAAGTGGAACTCTTTGGAAGGTGTGTGTCCCATTACATCTGGCGTAAAAGGAACACTGCATTTCAGAAAAAGAACATTATACCAACAGTAAAATATGGTGGTGGTAGTGTGATGGTCTGGGGCTGTTTTGCTGCGTCAGGACCTGGAAGACTTGCTGTGATAAATGGAACTATGAATTCTGCTGTCTACCAAGAGATCCTGAAGGAGAATGTCCGACCATCTGTTCGTGTACTCAAGCTGAAACGAACTTGGGTTCTGCAGCAGGACAATGATCCTAAACACACCAGCAAGTCAACCACTGAATGGCTGAAGAAAAACAAAATGAAGACTTTGGAGTGGCCTAGCCAAAGTCCTGACCTGAATCCTATTGAGATGTTGTGGTATGACCTTAAAAAGGCCGTTCATGCTCGAAAACCCTCTAATGTAACTGAATTAGGACAATTCTGCAAAGATGAGTGGGCCAAAATTCCTCCAGAACGCTGTAAAAGCCTCATTGCAAGTTATCGCAAACGCTTGGTTGCAGTTGTTGCTGCTAAGGGTGGCCCAACCAGTTATTAGGTTTAGGGGGCAATCACTTTTTCACACAGGGCCATGATGGTTTGGATTTTTTTTCACCTTTAATAATAAACACCTTCATTTACAAATTGCATTTTGTGTTTACTTGTGTTGTCCTTGACTATTGTTTAAATTGGTTTGATGCTCCGAAACACTTAAGTGTGACAAACATGCAGAAAAACAGGAAATGAGGAAGGGGGCAAACACTTTTTCACACCACTGTATCTCTCACAGGTGATTTTCCCCATTTGTTTGCATGTATTACTCACCCAGTTCCGCTTCTGAGGCAGCACACATTGGAGTAATAGGTGGATGATCTCCAGCATCAGTGCCTTTCCTGGGTCGGTTTATTCCAGTTGAAAGCAGCGCTTTTACCTGATGGAAAGTTAAAAGGCTTTCAAAAAAAAATTTATATATATATATATATATATATATATATATATTCATTTTCAATCACATTATTATCTATCTGCCTTCCTAAGATCATAAATACAATGAATCTGTTTATGTATGCACACACAGCTGGTCTCGGATGAATGCCCTCACCTCTTCTGCCCAGGCGGGGTTGTTGGTCTGCTGCTTTAGTGTTCCCTTCAGGTCAAAGTTCTCAGGGTAGTGGGTCGTCTCTGTACGTGGGTAGCTGATGTAGCCCTGTGTATACAGGCGCTCAGCAATCTGCATTGTATGTTGGGGACCCATGCCTGAAACATAATATCACAATATTTTCACTTAATTTGTTCTTTTAGAAGAGTGAATAAACAGGAAGGCTGGCTCTGCTGGCTGCAAACTAGAAACACTTGAAATCATGGTGTAAAAGAGGTCCCTGAACAGCTCTTACCCATCATGGACAATCCTGAACACCCTTTGCACTTACTGGAAAGGCAGCGGAGTACCTTCTCTAACCTCTGCTGCCACAAGGCCAGACCCAGCAAATCTTTCATACCACATGTAATAACTCGACAACAAAACATGCCATTTAGCATTGAATCATGTTAAGATATCTTATCTTATATCACACAACTGATAGGTGTGACGGCCAGACTCATATTAAAGAGTAGCACATTTTAGACTGGGTTATACATTTGCAAAGATGTTAGACAATCCATTCCTACATGTAAGACACCAACTCTGCTTCCTGGTCCCAACTCTGGATAGTCTGTTTTGGGGGGTTTAATAAGTTTGGCCAGACTTCTAGAAATGAGAGCTGCTCCAACAGTGGCTAAGCTACCTTTGCCCACACCTACACTACAGAGAGTATGCTTTGGACATGAAAATTATACTGTGAATGAGTTTTTATCTAAAGATTTTAAATTAATCAAACTACACAAAACAACACTGTGCACTGATACACGAACAGGAAGTTATAGAATACCGCAGTGAGAGCCAACACCAAGTGAGTGTGTCACCAAGAGCCCAAATTTAATAAAAATTTCAGTTGGTGAAAGGTCTGGACTTGCATCTATATAGCACTTTTCTAATCTTACTCATCACTCAAAATGCTTTACAGTACATCACATAGCCATACAACACACTTCCTCCCTTGCATCCACATAGAAGGGCCAATTTAGAGACACCAGGCAACCTAACATATCTGTTTGGACTTGTAAAACCCAATTAAATTATATCTGAATTAGTATTAATGTAATCATGCTTAACATGTGTAGTTCAAACTTCTCAGTTGTGCAGATTTCTTTTTTCCATGTTGAAAGAAAGTTTTTGTTTTTTTTAAATTGTTTTTCCTAATTATTACCCCTGAAAAAAATAACTGTATTTGGAGGATTTTCACACCCAGTTTCTTCGTATACTTACGGAGAAATGACAGCTGATGAAAATATAAATACCTAAGGCCGAACTAGCCACTCTCAACATCTCCACTGTGTTTAAAGCCTGAGGCCTCTGCTTGGACTTTTCCTTCGTACTCACTGACTCCACCTGTGAGAGAAGAGACACCTGCTTAAGCAAGTTGACCTATATTTGTTATAATTCAGGTTGGCTGAGAGTTGGCTTAAGTAGTGGAAAATGTCTTATTGAGCAGAAGTTCTCTTTGTAGTTATTTTAACTGGTGAAACAGAAGACATCTACACATTACACAGTCAGGATTTTACTCTTACCTGGGCCTCCCTGGATGTCTTGGCCAGGTTGACAAACATCTGACCCACCTCCCTGTCAAAGACCCTAACCCTGTTCCAGTCCAGTATCAGCGGGCTCTCCTTTCCTTTGAAAACCTGACAAAAGTACAGCACCTCTGTCAATATAATACAAAAGCAGGGAAACTTTGATAGTGTATCAGGAAACAGAAGCAGTGATTTACCTTTGCCTGGAGGACCCAATAAGTCTCTGGTTTAAAGGACTGGATCTTGTCATGGCGTTCCACACAGAACCCAAGAGTTGGGGTCTGGCATGGACCAAATGAGATTAAGGAAGAGTCTAGATTGCCATATTTGCCTTGAAAGTACTTGGTTTGGAACCTGAAATATAGTTTAGGCAAGAAACAAAGGCTTAGATAAACTCTATCAATAACTTTGATCAGCAGCAATCAACCATGTTTGGAAAGACTGTGGAATTTTATAAAGGTCTGACCAAGATGAACTTGGCTTTGAATGGGGATGAAATCGCACAAATAGCACTCTATAGCATTTTCTATTCACCTGGGCCATTTTTAAAAAAAATTGAGCACAGTTTAAAGGCGTGAGATTTTAACCATTTGATTCTACTTGCATTTTCCACTCAATCCTGACACATGGGCTTACCCGAGAAAAGTCAAAATAGGCCGGTGAGTTTAGCTGATATTTTATGTGAACTGTAATTTTGAAATCTTTTGAAATCAGTAGATAGCTGTGTGTGGGTGGAGACAGCAGTGTACCGGGTGAAGGCGCAGCCGATACGCAGATCCAGCTCTTGGCGTGCATCTACTGACAGAGCTTCATTGCGGTTGGGCTCTCCCAGGCGGTTCATGGCATTCCAGATGTCAGTGCTGGTAATGGAGCTGAATTTTGCACGGTAAACGCTTCTCATACTTCCCTTGTTCATCACTGCCTGAATGGCATCCAGCACCTGGAAGAGAAATAGTCGTTGAGGCAAAAGAGAAGGCAGAAGCACATCGAGACAATGAACACAAACAGGACAAAACAGAAAAGAGCAGAAAAAAATTAATGACGTGCAGCAGTGGCATATTAACTCATTGGGAGTGACAAGAGGAGTAGAAACAGTCAGTGCATCATGGGAATTCTCCCAGCAGCCGGAGCCTGTAGGAACATACACTATCCTGCCAAAAGTATTCACTCACCCATCCAAATCATTATATTCAGGTGTTCCAATCATTGCCACAGGTGTCTAAAACCAAGCACCTAGAAACACTTCTTCAACAAACATTAGTGAATGAAGGGGACATTCTCAGGAGCTCAGTGAATTCCAGCAGGGTACCATGAAAATATGTCTGTGTAGGTTCTCAGTCATCCAGGTTATAGTAGTCTCGGATGAGAGGTGAAACGTCTTCAAGAAACAAAAAGAAGTCCAGTCGTCCTTTTTCAAGCTCCAGAGACTACCATGATGATAGTTATGTTACAATCACAGTGTCTTTGGCCGGCAATGTTGTCTGAGTTCTCCCAGGGTTCTAGCCAGAAAAATTTCACAGGCTGGCGGGATCATACGACCGGGGGGGGGCGTGTCCCTCTTGGTACTGACCGAATTTACCAAACAACCGCTTGCTAATGCTAATGGCAGAATCACTAGCTATCTGTTACGCTAGCAATCTGTTAAGCTAGCAATCTGTTCTGGTAGCTAACGGCTGAAACTCTTAGCGACAGCATCTCAGCAAGGCACAGCGCCAGGCGATCAACCGCCGGCCAGAACCCTGCCACCTGTTTGCTTTCTGACATGCTCCATGTCGCTGACCGCTGATTGCACATTTAGACACCAATTTAAGGTATATGAATTTGTAATTTCATGTTCGAGTTCGGTGTGGAAGAACTTGACTGGGCTGCACAGAGTCCTGACCTCAACCTGACAGAACACCTTTGGGATGAATTAGAGCAGAAAATGCGAGCCAGGCCTTCTCCTTCAACATCAGTGTCTGACCTCACAAATGTGCTTCTGGAAGAATGGTGATAAACACTTGTGGAAAACCTTCGCAGCAGAGTTGAAGCAGTTATAGCTGCAAAGGGTCACATCATATTAAACCCTATGGATTAAGAATCAGATGTCACTCAAGTTCATGTGCGTATGAAGGCAGATGAGAAAATACTTATGACCTGATTCAGCTCCAACTATAAGTTTTATCAAAAAGTTTTAAAGCCTAATCTTAATAACAGAGAGAAACAGATGTAATATGTAAATGGGACCTGAATTACCTCAAAACATATGTTCTCTCCTTCTTTGTCACAGTCCAGCCATAGAACCACGTAGTCACAGCCTCTGGCTTCAACCTGATATGACACCACAAACTTGGGGTTAACAATAAAGTTTTGTGAACACGTATTTGCCCCCTTCCTGATTTTTTTTTTTTTTTTTGCATATTTCTCACACATGTTTCAGATCAAACAAATTTGAATATTAGACAAAGATAACCCGAGTAAATACAAAATGCAGTTTTTACATGAGGATTTCATTTATTAAGGGGAGAAAAAAGCTATCCAAACCTACCTGGCTCTGTGTGAAAAAGCTATTGCACCCTAAACATAATAACTGGTTGTGCCACCCTTGGCAGCAAGAACTGCAGGCAAGTGTTTGTGATAACTAAGAAACCTGGAAGGGTGCAAATATGTTTTTCACAGCACTCTAAAGACACAAGGCCTGACACTGTCATAAAGAAGGCAGCAAGTACCACTATCCTGTCGTACCAATAACTTAGTAAACCTACCTGAAGGAACTTGACCATGTTGAGTTTAGGGTTGGCCTCCTTTTTTTCAGTAGGAGCTTTACTAAAGAGTTCTGCAGGGTCCACTTTATCCCAGTTGTTGTATTTCCCTTGAAAATGAAGACAAACAAAAAAAGATGCTGGTAAAGTAATCACATAACCGAAGTGCAGTGCAAAGTCCTACCAATTCACTACACTTGCTGTGCGACCAGTATCAACTATATAGTTCACATAAGTGGATCTCTCCAGTGATATGAAAGAACAGAAATTTAATTTAACACTGTTTTTTTGCTATACTACACTGTGTGAGACTTTGTTTTTCTACACAATGGTGCTTTAAGGAACACGAAATAACCCCTTCATCGCCCATCACCTCGAGCTCTTGGTGTTTTTAACTGGATTATTTTAGAAGAGTGCCTCTAATCATTTTAATTGCTTCTCCCATGTAAAATCAGGAGGAGCAAAAGCAATGAAAAGTTAGGTAAAGGATCCAACATGGAGGATACCCACCAATAAAATCCAGACTCATCACATGCCCGCAAACAGAAGTCATCTTAAAGCGTACAGTTTGGCTCTGAAAAGTGCCGGTGTATTCGTGCACTGAGCATGCTCCATTGAGCCCCTTACGACTTGTACAGTTTCCTAAAGACAAAAGAGAACAGGTTACACGGTTATATTATCATTACAAGCCTCTGCTCATAAGGCCATTCAAAACATTTCAATGCCCACATTATACCTGAATACAAATACAACAGATCAAACAGCAGATTAAATTTAACAGAAAGCTCAGCACCTCCAATGAATACAATGAATTTTCTTCATGTTGCTGCTGCCTTTAGGGGTCGCCACAGCGCTTCATTTACCTCCATCTCACCCTGTCCCTAACGTCCACTGCTGTCATAACCCTCGCATGTCCTTCTTCACTACATCCATGAATCTTCTCTGGTGTTTTCTTCAACAATCTTTGCACAATACAGCACATCACCCTTGTTTTTGGAAATCAGTACCAGAACACTTCTTCTTCATTCCTTAGAACCAGCAAGTCTTTTCAAGTAGGCAGAGCTTCTCTCAAAAGAGATGCTCAGTTTCCACAAATGTGACCTCCAACTAGATGACACACTCGGGTTGGGATGTGTTGGCATTCCCATTCCAGCTGAAGCCATGAGACGGGAACCTTTTGCAGTACTGTCTACTGACAGTTTGTTCTCTTTTCTCTGTTTTCTCCTTGAAACTCTTTCATCTGGACAGACTTTAGGTTTGACTCATACCATTTGAGTTAAGGGTTTAGTATGATACATGGGAATATTTATTTATATATATATATATGCATAAACTTTTTCCCCTTTTACAGAGTATAATGCAGAAAAAGATGTTTAAGAAATTTTATAAATTATCAAAAAGTTTATCCAGCTGAGCACTTCCAGCTCAGTGTTTTTCAATATTCCCAGCACTGTGTGCAGCACATGTAGCAGAGTAGCACCAGAGCTGAGCAGACAGTTGTGGAGTCGAGCAGACCCTTCACTCGAAGTTTCAGCTAATTTGTGAAATACTCATTTACTTCTTTACATGGAGTAAATTAAAAACGACCTAATTGTTTGATCTTGTTCTTGATACACAAAATATCCACTGACATAGGAATCTTTAATCCCTAAAACCTGCATCAGCACCAAAAACATTCAGTATATCAGGCCATAATCTGCATTAATACAAGTCAAATTTCAGCACGATGCAAGCATTCTCTGTTTTCATTATGTGCACTGAATAGTTTATATCTTTCATAGAATAATGCACACATTTAAAAAAAAAAACAACTTTTGAAGCAGGCTTAAAAACTTTACATAAAAATTACTTCACTTTTTTCATTCTTACTCATGTTGAAGTCTAATTGCTGATGAGTCACACAAGCAGCCATTAGTCATGGTGGTGAGCGAGCATCCTTTCATTGGTTACCTGAACTCAGTGGTGCATGCTGATGTCCTTAATGAATAAAATCAATCTCTCAAGGCTGAATTCTAATGACAGGGACTTGGACACAAACTATTATGATGGTAACTAATTTATATCCCCCACCCCACATAGACATGAAAGCCAATTCAGCCTCTTTGATGTGGACGACCCAATCAACAATACAGACATAGGCAAGTAGAGCTCCAGCCAAGAAGAGGGCGCATATATAGAGGCAGGTCCAGAAACAGCTCACAGAGTGACCCCAAGCCAAAGAGCAGAGTGACAGCCAGACAAAGAAGAACAATCTGCAGCCAAACACTTCAGCCATGGAACAGCTCAAAGTAAGTAAGCTGCCTTTTTGGTGCTAGTAGGCTGATCCACAGCTTTAAAGAACAGCCTAGATTTATAGATGTTTCATATTCTTTCAACTCTACTTTAATGCAATATGCAGGCTCATTATTGAGGTTACTAATATTAAATATTGACATTCATTTTCTACATATTTTATGTAATACCTTATTAGACAGCCTCTGAAGACATGATCTTGATCATAGTTTAACTGTATGTAATTATGTAT
The DNA here is from genome assembly GCA_024447675.2 of Pterophyllum scalare. Taxonomy (NCBI): domain Eukaryota; kingdom Metazoa; phylum Chordata; class Actinopteri; order Cichliformes; family Cichlidae; genus Pterophyllum; species Pterophyllum scalare. The sequence continues at coordinate 23,131 of JAMQGT020012622.1, read as the reverse complement.
GTTTTGGACTGTGTTGCCCCTTTTACAACCAAACGCACTGAACCGTCCTCTCAGCCTTGGCTGGATGAGACAACCCGAGCTCTCAGACATCAGTGCAGGCGTGCTAAGAGAGGGTGGAAAAAGGATAAGCTCCATGTCTCCTTAGCGATCCTGCGTAACTGTTGAAATATCAGAAAGCAGTCAAATATGCAAAGTCTGCTTACTTCTCTAACATTGTTTCAAGCAACAGTCACAGGCCTCGTTTTCTTTTTAGTGTTTTTAATTCACTAGCTGATCCCCCCTGTGATGTAAACCAAGCAGAGGCCTGTCCTGCACTGCGCGAAAACTTTAAGAAATATTTTGTGGAAAAAACTTCTGCTCGCAGAGCTTCATCACCTCAGGCTGAAACAGACCCATCTGTACCTCCATCCAGCAGAGCTCTCTTTGAGGCCGTCGGACATTCAGCCTGAAACTAGATTAAAACAGAGGTGATGGAGCTTTTGCAGCTTCAGCACCAAAACTATGGAACGACCTACCTCTCCATATCTGCACAGCTCGGATGATATCGAGGCAAAAGTAGGGCTGGTGTTTTTCCAAACACTAGTGGAGCTGGAATATCTGACACTTGGTGCAGACAAAAAACTTGTAATATTTTTCCTTAAGAAATATGAGCATGACTTAGACTCCTTCGTAAATTTAAGAATAAGCCAAAGGTGAAATACTGCCAAAAAACACAGAATTTAAAGTCTTAAATCAGGAGCTGTTCAGTTATGTTTGACCAGTATTGGATGTCTCACTGCATTTGTTACCTTCAGAAATTTGGTGCTGTTTCTGGTTACCCAAAGAGGGGGAACAGCTGACTTCGGTCCATGCTAACACAAACTTTCTGATTCTGTGTCTAGCAGCTGCGTGTCGTCCTGCTGTGCCTGCTGGCCCTTCACAAATGTGTGGCCCTGCCACTGAGCAGCCAGTGCATGGATGAATCCTTCTGCACGTACAGCCTGCAGGACTACCACAGCCAGCTGGTCAACCTGCCCAGCCGCATCAACGAGCGCAGCATTGCGACCTGGAGCTACTTGTAAGTGCACATCCCACGTGTCACTTATCTTTAAGCTATAACACAGAGAGATTAGTGTTAGCAAATAATCCGCTTGGCTGACATAACGGGTTAAAACACTGAATGGGTCTATCACTTCAAGATTGGGAAATTTAAAATTTGGCCTCTGTTCTTGAGAGGTTTTAAAATTTGCTGTTGTGTAACTCAATATCTAGACAAGGACAGCTCAGCAGTTAAACAGTATACTACCTGCCTACGTGTCTACTACATTAACTCACTAAATCAGGGTTTTTTAAACTTTGGGCCGCAGGGTCCCGGACCTCGCTTCTCGTGGGGCGTTAAAAGATTTTATCCGGCGAAGCGGGGCATGACGGAAGAAGCTTAAGAACCACTAAAGTAACAAATGCCTCTGACCTGACCTGCTCCTTATCTCTCACCAGTGAAAACATCGACTTGAACCGGGTGCCTCAGGTCATCCATGAGGCGAGCTGCCACACCGGCCACTCTTGCAGAGGACTTGATAGTGAATTCGGTTTAGAGACCATTCCTGTATCCCTGAGGATGCCTGTCCTCAAGAAAAACCCCAGCTGCTTCCCCTCAGCCAGCTACTCTCTGGAGTTTGAGCTCATCACTGTGGCATGTATATGTGCCATGTCCAGGCACAGTTGAACAGGACTGAGAACGCTACTGTCACCTTAGGACACTGGCAAACTTTAACAATACACATTTGTTCAGACAAAGCACCGGGTTAAGATGGTGTTTGCTGAGAAATAATCCATTTCACTCATTGCTGTTGTTTTCCCAGTAAATGTTGAAAAGTCATCACTCATTGCAAACCTGTTATTAAAGCAATTTAAAACATTTTACATTATGTGGTCTCACTGTTGTGTCTATGTGTAGCGTTTTAACATTCTCCCTGTATAACTTGGGATCCAGTCTAAGACACTGTCTTAAAAAATGAACCTAAATACTGCTTTACATTACGTATTATATAAAAACACTGTCAGGCACCACATAATTAGAAGGTCTCAGTAGATCCTAAAGGGGTGAATATGAGCCTTAAGGACTTTATTCACCATATCAATTCAAAAATCAAATGTCTCAAGTAAGAACCAAACACAAGAAACTCTAAAATCATAATAAATATAAACCACTGAGAAGACTGTCATTTCCTGTGATTGGAATCGTTATAGTAAGAACTAACTTCTCAGAGTTTTAGTAGATGCATCTATGGGAGCAATTTGAAAATCCTAGGTGACATCTTTCTTGAGTTATTGGGCTCACAAGATTCTCGGAAAAGTTGGCTTAAGCACAATTGGGAATCCTAACATCCATCAGCACGTCCACAGGAATCAGAAACTCCGACACACTCTCCTTCACTTATATTTGGGTTTTGCTTTTCCTCACTTCTCGTATGATGTAATGTCTTCAGTGAGATAATGTGAGATAGGAATTTCTCAACCAAAACAAGGAAATAAGGTCTCCAAAAAGTGTTGCATCTCTTACTCTGAGGTTCTTTTTTTTTTCCTGCGAGCACGCTGATGGATGTTAGAATTCCCAACTGTGCTTTATAAGTAACTTAGTTATATGTGTGTGTGGTGTGTTGCACATACAGTAATCTGTTATGTTGTATGTTTGGGTGTGATTGGGGAATTAGACTTCTATTGGGACCATCATTGAGGTTACTCTGCAAAGCAAGACTGGCAAGTCAGCTCAGCTGATTTGATCCTTCATGACCAGATTTAGGCAGCATCTTGTAAAAGAGGTCAATCATCTAATACCAAAAGGTTATCTAATCAAAACTGATCTATTTCATTAACAGGAAATATCCAGTTCCGGGAAACAAGTCAAAGCAGCATGAGGATGGTTAGGCAATGATTTTGAGTGTGAAGCTCTGTCCCAGCTTAGCGGTCTTTGATAAATATCATGCGAAGACCTTCAAGCAGTTATAAGGCCATGGGAATAAAAGGATTCGCTTACCGCCCACCGCTCGCATATCTAAATTACTCACACCAAAATATTTCATTATTCAGAAAAAAAATTATTATTTGAATGAAAATCTATCAGCGGTCCCAGCCAGGCACAAAAACACAGGAAAATCGTCGTCTTCAGCCATTTCCCCGTATCTATGAACTCACAATAACGAATAAACGTCTTTATCCTGGACAGTAATCTAATACTTTAATTCCCATGGCCTAACTAGACTAACTCATTGTTTTCATTAAGTTAACCTCAATCATTTAACGGCAAACCTTATCAATGGTTGGGTAATTAGTTTCACTCTATGCTAAATAGCTTTAAAACTGTACCCACCTTTCGAAAGAATTTTGGCAATCGACTGAGCCAAGGACGGCTTCTCCGCTACCATCAACACAGTCCTCATCTTGAGTTAGTGAGAACGGCTCACAGCTACCACTGCACGTGTCAGGGTAATGCTCGCTTCCTGTCGGAAATCTGATCAATAAGCGCCTGCAAACTATACTTCAATGGAGACAAACTCTTCCTAGCGCACATAGTCAGCTAAAAGACTCTAAAGAACCGCTGGAATGGCCAGTATACGATACGAGATTTACTTCCGGTGTCACGTCATGTTTTCCCACGTCATGTTTTTTTTTTTTGTTTTCAGTATGCTTAAATTATTATTATTAGTAGTAGTATTATTATTATTAGTATTATTATTATTAATTTATCAGTGACAGGTTTCAGAATCGAAAGGAAGGGATTCGCGGATGGAAGCGGTTGGCCGCATAGATATACGTAAGTAGACGCCACGTTCCGCGCTGAATCGTACGTCAACACCGCCGCCATATTGGCTGTGGGACACATCGGTAAACATCGGCAAACACAACATAACAGAGATGCCTCACTCTTGTGCTGTAGGAAGTTGTTCAAACTGTTTTAGAGTCGAAACCGGATCACATGGAATTATTTCGCAGGTAAGCCTGAATAATTGTTGTTGTTTTTCTGGCCATTAAAAGATTTTGAAAATAGCATTTGCTGACTTTAATAATGTGAGTCCCGCTATGAATTACCGCGGTCAAGTGAGCCGCAACTCAGCCGCCAATTTCCTTGCGCGTCTACCCTAAGTTTTATGGTAAGCTTTAATGACCTGTTTTAAACATCACCACACTAGATTGAGTTTATTCAATAGGTTCAGAATTGTCAATTTATAATTACAGATTTACAGTCCTATAACTTAAGCCTGGATTTATTTATTCTGATTTTCTGCATGCATATTAGCCACATCCATCCATCCATTCTCTTGTGCTTATCCTGTTCAGGGTCGCGGGGGAAGGGTTGTCGGTGCTGGAGCCTATCCGCATGATGTCTGAAAATCACCTGGAATGTAGTGCAGATCATGGTGAAGCTCTGAATGATTTTGTAATGAGAGCAAATCATGAGTGAAGAATTTGATTTCCAGCAAAATTCACACGAATAAAGGAACACATTTTGATCAAGAAAAATAGGACTTCTGGAGCTTTATTTCTCTTAATTTCGCCAGAATAACACACACATCTTAACTTTGTCTTAAAATACATAATATAATAAATGTTATTGTTAACTGTCATAGTGATTTACATAACGAGAACACATATATAAATAAAAAATAACTACAGGTTGTTTATGGTCCGTTGAACGGAAATCAGCAACGAAGGAGGAGCACTATCATAAAACTTAGGGTAGCCGCGCAAGAAAATTTAAGCGGCGGCTGAGTTGCGGCTGCTTCACCGCGGTTATGAATTTCACGGTGAAACCAGCCTCCAGATAATGACAAAGTCAATCTTACTTAACTAAATTACCCCGAACTAACTACTGTGGTTGCTGTTAGGTGCTTCGCTAGCTTATTTTCTTTTATTAATATTATGTAGTATTCCCACAGATAACGGGCTGTGAAACCGGGGGGGGGCAGCTCTCAGAAGGAAAGCAGTTTCTGCCAGCAGTTATCCACGCTCTGCAGTGAGCATTTCAGACCTGAGAACTTAGACAGAGCAGGTCAGCCAGGATCAGAGACGGAGCTGTTCCCTCAGTCTTCTGTTTCCCAGCTCTAGGTTTATCACTAGGCTGCAAACATGAGATAAGTCAGTGCTACACTCTGCTGAAAATATTATTTACTTTCTGAATGTGAATCAGTGATGAGTTTTATATTACATTGTCAGATAATGTCAATATTTTACCCATAATTTAGGATAGAGCTACACGGACATCTCAGACCTCAAAGAAGGCTCTAGAGACCCTGTCAGTCGACCAGTGACGTGCAGTCTCTTTATATCGCCAATATACATGTTTGATTACACATGTGCTACACATGCTGATGTTCCACAGTCTGTCTAATATAATGAATGAATGTGTGTCACATGTTTGTTCTTTGTAATCGGTCATAAATGCACGGTGAAAATAGACAGGGGGAGGCAGTAAGTACCGTGCTGCACCGATAGGGGACAGTGCTACAACAGTGCTGCCCCATAGTGAGAAGGATAGGCGCATGGACTTTATCTTTAAATAAAGTTAAGATAATACATGTTTTTTTTAAATTTATTTTTAAAAAAAAGGAAAAAGGAAAAAGTTTGACTTTACATCAAATATTTTGTTTTTCTTGCCATCATTGTTGAACAGCATATTTAAAATTGAAATATAAGCTTCTATTTTGGGTTCATATATGTGAACATCCGACTCCAGACAAGTCAGTGCCTCACCTGTCACAAACCTCACTGCACCCCTGCCTTTTGCACAGTGTTGTGAGCACTAAGTGCTATATGCTTCAAACAGCTGTGGGCATCATGCCCCTGGTTATATTCATACCCCTTCCCCCTTTCACCACCTCCCACTCTTACTCTTTCAGTCCTACGTATTGTACACACATGCACAACCCATTTTCATCCTTGTTTCTAGGGCTGCTCCTATGCTCTGCCTTCGTCACCTGACGACCTCAGAGCCAGAGTCAATGAAGCCATTGTGGAGAGGAGGAATGCACAGGACAGAGAAAGAAGAGCAGAGGATCCTCTGTGGCCCTCTGTAGGAACTCAGAGGGAAGAGATGATAAATGAAGAGCTGAAAGAGGCTTGATTTATACTATGCTGCTATACTACAATTTATACTATACTATACTTTCTGTCTGCCCACAATTAAAAATAAAAGGATGTTCAGTTGAGTCAAAGGCTTTATAAAAGTTGAGAAATAAAATAAAACTATAGTCTTTTATTAAACGATTATAGTCTGTTAGCTTAAGTAAGGCCTAGAATTTTGTAGTCAGTGTTCAATAAAGCGATTGGTCTGAGATTATCAAGAACTTTAGGGTCTTTGCCAGGTTTAGGAATTAAAGATATCACGCCTTGTTTTATAGTTGGAGGGAATACCATATTACCTGTAGTTTTTTTTTTTTTAACCATATGAAAAAAAGGCTCTAAAAAGATTCCAAAAGAGTTTTAAAAAATAGATATGAGACGATTTATGGGAGGATAAACTTTCTACAACTTTGTCTAACTCATCCATCGTAATATCAGCACCACACAATTTTGCAAACACCATCACTGCGAGGAGCAAGAGCATAACTATGATTGAAGAAGGCTACACAATGAAAAAGTCAAAGAATTTCGTGCTTGTTTGAATTTACCATTGAAAATAAGTCACTGCCGTGAGACCTGTAGGTGATTCTTCATCCGCATGAAAGCTTGTGCCAGGGAAACACAGAACATTTCTTATCCATGAAGGAGGGTGGGTGCCGTCACCTGTCTCTACTCAGGATCTTCAAAAGCTGGTATCTCCTCCTCCAAGCTGTCACCTTCCTGCTCTAATGTCTGGACCTTCTCCACCTCATCTCCTGAAAGCTCCAAGTCTGACCCCCCTTCCGCAATTCTGCATAAAATCCTTTCTGCCTCTTTCAGCTCTCTGTTTCCTGAAGTCTGGGCATAGGTTGAAATGGAGAAGTAGCAAATCCTGCTGTGCACTACAAAGGACACTGAATAAAAGTTTTATTTTGAAAGGATTAAAATTATTGTAAATTTCTAAAATCTAACTAAAACAAATTGAAGACTCTCACATTGAAGAAACAATTAAATTTTTGTAACAGAAACATAATATCTGTAAAAGAAATTTATCAACCTCCCTTGTTGCCATAAAATGTGGAAGCTGCAATGCCCTCCACTTTGAAAAGAACATTAACTCTGTGAACCACACTCCCACAAATATGGCATCACTAGAAAGCCCAGAATGTCCTCTTGACAGTAGAGAAAAAAGAAATTGTCATGGTCCTGGACTTTGCCCAGGGTTTTGTGTTTTCATTCCTATCGCTTTTGAGTTTCTGTTCATTACGTTTTCTTAGTTATTGTTAGTATTTTGTTTCAGTTTTGAGGATTTGGTTTCAGCTCATGCTTTTTGGATTTATCTCAGTGTGCTTGCCTCCCTGTGTCTAGTCTGAGTTTTTGTTTCCCTGTTGGCATGCTTCCTGTTTTATTTTGCCAGCCTTTGTCCTGTGTGCCTTGTTTCCGGTTTTGCTCCCTCCTCCTTGTTAGTGTGATTCTTTTCAGCTGTGCTCTCTGGTGTGTCCTATTTCCCTGATTTCCCTGTAACTCTGACCATAAACCAGTCCAGCACAGAGCTTGACTGTAAATACAGCAAACTGACCTGTTTATCATGCACTAAACTGCAGATTATTTTTCATACAATCTTTGAATCACACAGTGGTAGCATACATCAGTTTGCTTTGCAGTCCTCACCTCTCTTCTTCCTCTCCTGTCCTCTTTCTTCCATCTTTCTCCATCTCTGGGTGAAGTTATCACTCATTCTTTTCTCTCTCTGCAAATACAGCAGCTGTTCCTTTAGCTAGCAGACACACAGTGTGACAAGCTGCGGACACTTTCTTGTGTGTTTGCTGATATTTGTTGAGCATTTAGAAATGCCTGCCACAGGTTACTCCCTTTATGCTCGCTTCTCTTCAGCGCCACAAGCTACTCTAAGATGCTGGAAGTACCTCAAGCACAACTTACGGGCACTAGGTCCGGCCCAGTCTAACCTCTGACTATAGCACTATAAATTATACATAAATTATTTGGTTTTGCCTCTTTAATCTCTTTGTATGCAATAAGCTCTGGTGATGAGGATACGTGGGTATGATTGTCTCTCATGTTCCGCCATTTAGACTCAGATGATTTGATGTTTGACGGCGCAGTGACCTGAAATGCAAACTGTTCTCAGACCCTTTGAGCCTAAAGTAACGAGCCTGTTTGAAAATGTAAGAAGCAGAAAGTAAAAAGTAGTCAGATTAATAAATACTCAAGTATAGTACAAATACCTGAAAAATCTACTTAAGTACAAAGATTGTATGAAAATACTCTGCAGTTTACTGTGACTGATGTTTGCACTATTGTGTAGTTGATATCTGTAGCCAGTCTTGTTAATGACCTGGCTGAGGGCATTCAGGCCCAGAACACACTTTTTCAGGTAGTTATTATTGAAAAAAGTTCTTGATTTAGTTTATATTAACTTGGATTAAAAAAAAGGAGCAGGTTGATATGAGGATGTCTTTTTACGTCTCTTCTAATGTTTCCTACGTCAATAAAATGGCCCCACTCTGTGTGTGTGTGTGTCACAGTTTGGCCACTAGATGGCAGTAGAGTACATGCAATAACACAACGACCACCGAGTCATTCATTCTTCTCTTCTTCTACCCAACATGGGAGAACGGATCATCTCAGTAGAGCAGATTTTTTTCTAGCATTTTTTTTTGTTTATTTGTTTGTTGTTTTTATTTATTTATTTTACTCTTGTTAGATTGGCCATGCAAATGGCTGCCTCCTGGATTCTGTTACACTGAAAGCATACACATGGAACAATGATCACAATCAGAGACAATGATACAATGCTCTCAGTTCTACGATTCACCATTCATTTTCTCTAAAATCACAGCCGTGTAGAAATCCATCCTTCCATCCATCTACTCCACAGTCTTCTTTGAGAACAGCCTGGGTCACTGGGGGCAAGAGGGCAAGAACTAGAAAAAATGCAGGGAGCTGAGGGGGGTGGGGAACCTGGTCTTTTCCTCATCTTTGGGGAGGGTAATGGGATGCTGACCCCCAGGCAGATGGTGATGAGAGAATCGTGTGTGTTGTTTCATTCACCCCCTCCTCCACACTTCAAAGTGGGTAATCAATTAAATGCGTCCACCCCCTCCCTGCTGCCCATTGAATCTGCAGATCCTTTGGGCTCAGTGTGTGGCTCTCTGTAACTACCAATTTCTCTTGAAGACAGTCTGGTTAACCAGTACTGTTTGAGACAGGAAGAAATTTTTTAATCCTGCCTAAGTGAACACTTATCTGGATATTAGACTAAGTATATTTTCATTCAAATAATCAGAAACATTCTGGTAAGAAGTCTTTTTAACCTTCCTGGTTTATCTTTCAGAGAAAGCGACGGTTACCTCTGTGCCCTGTATGGATGCTACTGTGAGAGCAGAAGTAGTCTTATGGATGAACTTCATGGGGATGGTTTGCACAATGCTGGGCATGCATTGAGCTGTGGTTTAGGGAGGCTGTAGTCATAGTCTGGCCTCAGGGTCTCAGCAGGCACAATGAATATATTTACATGACAGTGCACACTGGCGTACTTCATTAGGTTTAAGTAAGCCTTTAAAGATGAGTAACATGGACAAGGACTGATATTTGGTTAATCCAATCAGATTTTTATTGGTTAGTAGTAGCTATTGTTAATGTTTACTCTGGATTTTAACACTGCCATCATTAGTTTTTAAAACTAGACGCCTGTCAAAGAGTCTTAGTTATGTGTTTCATGGGAGGTAAAACAACCTAAAACTCCACAATAGAAATGTCACAGTGTAGATGAGGATGATGATATCTATATGAGACACTGATACCATGATAATAAAGCACATTGGGAATAATCCATTCATCCGTGACTAATTATTCTTTTTGTATGCTGTAATTCATTCAGTAAAAAAAGATTAAAGTTGAATTTTTCTGATCGGATTCTTATTGCATAAGCTCCTCACTTGTTCTGTTGTTCTGTTTGTGTTTTCTTTCCACCTCATGAGCATATGTGTGATCTTTTAAATACTTTGGCAGGTGTTTAAATGTCACGTGATCCTGTCACAGCAGATAAGGATGCAGTCACAAATCTTTACAGGAGTGTAACAGACACTGAACTCACCTAACCTTAACAAAAGTTTCCTCCTTAAAATTAAATTATTTATGCAAACTCAGTGTGTAATTTTGCTATTGCTGCGCCTTCGACACATAGACCCACTTGAAATATGCTACAAGTGTGTTCTGTCAACGTGACTATGTTTGCTATTTAAATATGAGACTCTGGGCTATGTCACAAGATGGTAAACTAAGCTAAGACTTGGCAATTGTTGCTCAGAGAAGGGGGTTAACAAACAGACAGATGCATGAAAGTATAATTGTAATGAATCAGCCGTTTCACCAGGTGTAGGTTTATGCTTGTAGAAACGATTACTAGGACAACACAGCACAGTTTTCTGCAAAGGCCAAAATGCTATCTGGAATTTAAAAAAAAAAAAAAAAGTGATCCAGATCTGTGCATGTACACACAAACACACACACACACACACACACGTGTGTACTGCTTGAATCCAACCAATCACAACCCCTTAATATATGTTAATATCCAGCTGCTAATAGTGGAACACCTGTGGGACATCAGCTGGAGCACACTAGAAGCTGAAACCTCTCTGGCTCAAAATTGAAGCCAACGTAGAAATGCCAAAAGTTGCAGATCCTGAAATGGCCACGAGCTCCCAACGCAAGTAAGTCCTTACTGCCCAGCTGAGCAGCACTAAAAAGCACGTTATGAGTCTGGTAGAAAAAGTGAGTTTTGTTCTGCACTGGTTTCCCTTTTCATAACTAGCAGGGTGATGGGTTTTTTTTTTTTAATTTACTTATTTAGATACTGGTAAGGCTTGAAGCTGGGCCGAGCCTGCTTTGACTGACCAGTGTACTGGCAGGCAGCTCTACCCAATAGTGGACAACTCGGATTAATCTGTGTTAGCTCGCAGAACAGCATCTCTGCTCAGTGTTTGTGCTCTTGGTTTCTTTTGGAGCATTTCTGAGACAAATATCTTTCTGTCTAAGAAGTTTGCCCATCAGCTGTGGTGAAGGTATTTTGGCATTAGCTTTTAACGCAGCGTACTATCCTCTTGTCCAAATATGGTAATCTGTGCCCCCCCCCAAAAAGACAATTTCACAGGTAGTAGGGCTGTGCAATTAATCAAAATTTGTTTTCAATTTCGATTTTGGCTCCAAACGATCACAAAAATAATTAAGAATTATTAAAATTATTAGTCACATTATGTTCCATATACTCTTAGCCCCGATTTATTCTACAGCCTAACCTACATAAGTGGCCAGTGACATTGCCTTTTCATGAGATTGTAGAAATGCACTCGTATTCACTGTTCCTTAAGTGCAATAAATGTAGTGTTTACAAAGTCAGTGAATAATTGTGTTAAATAATTATGATTTTAATATTGACCAAAATAATCATGATTATGATTTTTTTCCCCACAATCGAGCAGCCCTAACAGGTAGTCCAACTCCTCCAGAATATCACATCAATATGTGCCATTGACAGAAGGGTTGCTGTGTCTCAGTCTCAAAAACATGGAGGAGATGGCAAGGAGGGACAGGATCAACACAAAATGACCTCCAGCAGGCCACTGGTGCGAATGTGTCTGACAAAACAATCAGAAACAAACTCCATGAGGGTGGCTTGAAGGCCTGACATCCTCTAGTGGGCCCTGTGCTCACTGCCCGGCACCATGGAGCCCGATTGGCATTTGAAGAGATGCCCCAGGACACCACCCATCATCTGATTAGGAGCATACAGCATATACAATGTTGCAATGAAATTTCAGTAAAATGGACTAGCTTGTCATATCATTTTTCCACTTTGATTTTCAGGGTGTCTTTGAATTCAGTAGATGTAGATTGATGTAGATGGATGATTTTCATTTCCATCAAATGATGCAGGATCCTTTCATTCCTAACACATTACCCAGTCCATATCAGTAGTACAATCATTGGTTGTTCTGATCAGCAATTTCAGTTAAATATATCATATAGCAGACAAACACAGTGATGTTTGAGAAGTGAAATAAAGTTTATAGGATTTATAGAAAGTGTGCAATAATTATTTAAACAAATCTGCTGATATTGACTGGAATCCATGCGACCCTCAACTTTAACAAGATTCCCAGTACCTGCACTGGCCACATGGCCCCACAGCATGATGGGACCACCATTAAATTTTACTGTGGGTAGCAAGTGTTTGTCTTGGAATGCTGTGTTCTTTTCCACCATGCATACCGCCCCTTATGTCCAAATAACTCAATTTTAGTTTCATCAGTCCACAGCACCTTATTCCAACATGAAGCTGGCTTGTCCAAATGTGCTTTAGCATACCTCAAGCTACTCTGTTTGTGGTGTGTGTGCAGAAAAGGCTTCTTCTGCATTACTCTCCCATACAGCCTCTCCTTGCGGAAAGTGCGCTCAATAGTTTAACGATGCACAGTGACACCATCTGCAGCAAAATGATGTCTTTGGAGCTGCTCTGTGGGTTGACTATGACTGTTCTCACCATCCTTCACCTCTGCCTATCTGAGATTTTTCTTGGCCTGCCACTTCGGGCCTTAACTAGAACTGTGCCTGTGGTCTTCCATTTCCTCTCTATGTTCCTCACAGTGGAAACTGACAGCTGAAATCTCTGAGAGAGCTTTTTGGATCCTTCCCCTAAACCATGATGTTGAACAATCTTTGTCTTCAGCTCATTTGAGAGTTGTTTTGAGGCTCCCATGTTGCCGCTCTTTAGAGAAGATGCAAAGAGGAGAAACACTTGCAGTTGGCCACCTTAACCCTTTCTCATAATTGGATTCACCTGTGTATGTAGGTCAAGGGTCAATGAGCTTACAAAACAAATTTTGTGTTCCAATAATTAGTGTTAAAGGTATTCAAATCAATAAAACAACAAGGGTGCCCAGACTTATGCACCTGCCTAATTTTGTTTAAACAATTATTGCACACTTTCTGTAAATCCTATAAACTTCATTTCACTTCTCAAACATCACTGTGTTCATCTGCTATATAATATATATAACTGAAACTGCTGAGCTGAACAACCAATGATTTATAAAGGAACAGAAAATTATCAGGGTTGCCCAAGCTTTTTCATACCACTGTACAGCTCAGGAATCTGAGCCCTGCACACATTACTGTTGAACACCAGAGAGCTTATGTATTGCCTCTGATTTCTGTACCTTACTGAACCTGTCACTGTTCCGATTTCTAATGGGTCTTTGTAACATTCATGCTGATTGTTCCACACATCCTCCCTGCTAACTGAACAAGCTGCTGAATGTACATTAGCCTGTATCACTCCTTCCTCTCTATATACCATGAGAATGGCTGTGATAAGCTGCGTTGCTATGGTAACATACTCCTATTTTCCTCCCTGATGCCAGATCCATTTGAAATAGTGCTCAGATAGCAAACTCAGATCCGGAGCTGCAGGATAGGAGTATTATGGTATTGATCCCATGCAAACAGGCGCGGGAAGCTTTTCAAAGCTAGTGCAGTGCAGGCAGGCAAACACTGATGTCCACACAATACACACACACACACACACACAAATACACGCACACACACAGATCACACATGTACACATAAGACATGGGAGAATGTGCATCAAAGAAAATTAATCAGAAGACACTGATGCATATACATAGCTCTTTCTTTATTTTGGTAGCTTTGACACCTTTACTATGACCTAGGGAGTAAGGGTTGGAGGGTTTATTCTGAGTAGCAGGGGCCTATTCCAGGAAGCGTGTTCAACAAACTGAGTTTAAAAACATACTCTGAGCTGACCAACTCTGAGATCGGCAACTCTGAGTTTACTGTTCCAGAGAAGCTGATCAGAGTCGGTTCAATCAACTCTGAGTATGTGCACCCTGAGTTAGCATGTGCATAAGTAAGGAAAGAAATCCAATTCAATTCAATTTTATTTATATAGCGCTAAATCACAACAAACCATCTCATAACAGGAGTCACCATGACAACATGTAAATAAAGAGTTGAGCCTCCATTTTAATGCAGTGGCTCAAGAATATACGTGTCAGTGTGGAGCATGACGTGCCACTTTAATTAGCTTGACCCACTCTGTCATCATCATAGGCAGAATAAAAGTTTGTTATAAAATATATCATTTCTTTTATAATGTCTGCTGTCACCATTTAACCAACTTGAATCTCTGAATCCTAATTTCACATTTAATTTATAAAATCTAATTATTGAGCTGCAGCCTGACGGACAAACTGCAGGAGACAGAAAGTGAAGATAAAAATGTGGAGAAACAGCTCAGACTGAGTTTACTGACCATCACTGTTGGTGACTGAGACAGCAGCAGACCCCGGGGGCGGAGCTGACCTCAGGTCAGTTTGTTACTAAATAAAAAATGTTTTTTATACAGTTTGTGACAGTTCAGTTTATGACCATTTAATTGTTTAAATAATTAGTTAGTAAAAATTCTTGATAGAATAGCAACCTCACTTTATTCTTTTTTTCAATGGAGAATTTCATTATTTCTGCCATTACTGGCTAAATCTGAGCAATGAGATTTAGAGAAAAACTGTTTCAATGTTTCCAGTTTAACCGTTTATTTCTTTTTTTTCTTTTTCCTTTTTTTTTAAGCCTGTCATGTCTGGAATTTTTCGCAATCTGAATGTTGATCCAAATGCACTGAAGTACGAAACATATTTGCATTTAAAATAACAGCTCTATAAGTTTTCTATAGGCTATTCTTGTAAATGTTTGTATTTTTATTTATTGATTGATTTATTTTTATTTAGTTATTTATGCCAGGTCTGACAGGCAATAAGAAAGGGGCAAGAACGAGTGGAGGGAAGACATGGAAGAAGAAAAAAAAGGGGGGGAGAAGTATTTGGAAGAAAGAAAAAAAATAATCAAAGAAGAGTATATGAATACACACACACACACTCATATATCCATATACACACACATGCACATACACACAATTTTGCTGTTTGCAGTAATGTGTGTGTATGCGCCTCTGTCATGCAATGTGCTCAATAATGAGGGCAAGAAACTGCAGCCATGCCCCCCGCGATCCAGAGGCGAATAGGGAAGGACCCAGGGGACGCAGGCCATCCACAGCCCACTAGGAGCTTGGAAGACCTGAGGCGGCGCATCCTGACGGCAACCATGTGCGCACCCCAGAGGAGGAAGGAGGGAGACCACAGACGGAGCCCCCACGGCCAAAGGGCAAGAGTCCAGCGAGCCAGAGGTGATGAGCAGCCCAGCCCCCCGCAGGCCGGCACGCCCAGCACAAGCTGAGCATGCGACCCCCGAGGCCCCCGCGCCCGAGAAAAGCCCAATCACCTGGCAGAGTCCCCCCCCCACGCCAAAGAGGCCCAAGCCAACACCAGTTTAACCGTTTCTAATCTGATCTAAGATCAGCTTCACTGAGAGCTGACAGCTCTCTGACAGCCACAGCAGAGATGGTTCACTGAGTTACTGTTAAAGGTCAGAGGTCATTCATAGGTTTATATTTAACTGGAAACATTCAAGTCTGTAATGAATGTAAACTTTTACCAATAAAGGCAAACATGTTATAATGAATTTCTTGACTTTATAGGTTGTAAATATTTCAGTACAGTTTTGGGAGGATGAAACATTTTAATTAAAGAGTGTTGGGAAAATGAATCCATTATGAAAGGATCCGGACTAGATGAGCTGGGAAATGACTGGAGCCTGAACTGGATCTGGACCTTATCTGGTCTGGATGTGATCAGTTTGGATCCTCCTGCCGTGTAGGTGGACTCGGACACGGTTTGCTGATCCGTGGTAGGGCCTATGATCACAGATTTAGCTGATTTTCATTGGAAACCATGTCGAGATTCATACTCTAAATTTCAGACACCATAGCTTTCAGATGTTTAACATTTAAGTCACTTGAAATACATTTAGTCCAGTTTTCAAGTTTTAAAATAATTTTAGCCTCATCTTCACTCAAACATTCACATCTGTCTGAATCAATGCCAGGATCCAGACGTTTTTTCATCTGTGACCTTTCTAAAACATGACCAGTGATTGATCACTGATCAGCGTGTTCTGCGTCTAAAGATTTATACAGATCAGTGTGATTTAAACAGTGATGCTACAGTAACTACAGTAAATGTTTCAGAGGAACTGACTGACAGTCTGACAGCTGCAGCTGAAGTTTCAGACAGGTGGGTCAGGTGTGGCAGGATAGGGAAGAGTCAGAGACACACAAAGTTTGTTGGACAAAACCTGCCAGCGACCAGATTAGGTTCGCAGAGTCTGTCACCCCAGTATCTCACTCAGAGTTGAAGTTAGCTCTCTTTCTGGAACACTTTCCCTCATTTTAAGGTTAACAAACCCAGAGTTTTTAGCTAAACCTAATTTTTGGAATAGGGTCCACCTCTGCACAAAGGTAAACAAAAACAAGACATGCCCACACAAAACGAATACACTACGAGAGAGAAAGAGAAAGGAGGAAGAAGCAGAGAGGGAGAAAATAGAGAGAAAAGAGTAAACCCGCCAAGAGTACATGCAGACTGCTTCTACAACATTTATAAAAGAATGGGTTGCTCTCATGAGCTCGGTGAATTCCAGCGTGGCACCATGATAGCATCCCACCTGTGCAACAAGTCCAGTCAGGAAATTTCTTAGCTACAAAATATTCCACAGTCATCTTTTAGTGGTATTATAGCTGTTAGTGGGGTGGATGAATCTGAGGAGGTAGAGCAGGTCATCTACTAATCGGGAGGTTGGTGGTTTGATCCCCAGCTGCTCCAGTCTGTGTGCAAAAGTATCCTTGTTAAATGTAGAAAGTGCTTGTATGAATGTGTGTGTGAATGGAGGAATGACGACATGCTGTATAAAGTGCTTTGGGTGCTCAAGAAGAGTAGAAAAGTGATCTATAAAGTGGAAGTATTTGGAAACAGCAGCAACTCAGCCACAAAGTGGTAGGCCACGTAAAAGGTCAGAGGATGCTGAGGTGCAGAGGTCGCCAACTTTCTACAATTGCTACAGACCTCCAAACTCCATGTGGCCTTCATATTATCTCTTATAGAGCTTCATGGAATAGGTTTCCATGGTCGAGCAGCTGTGTCCGAGCCTTACATCACCAAGTGCAATGCAAAGCGTCAGATGCAGTGGTGTAAAGCACACTGCCACTGGATTCTAGAGCAGTGGAGACGTGTTCTCTGAAGTGATGTGTCACGTTCCTCCAACTTGCAATGCAAAGGACAAGTCTGGTTTTGGTGGTTGCCAGGAGAACGGTACTTGTCTGACTGCACTGTGCCAAGTGTAAAGTCTGGTGGAGGGGGGATTATGGTGTGGGGTTGTTTTTCAGGAGTTGGACTTAGTTCCAGTGAAAGGAGCTCCTTGTTGGAACAGCTTGGGGATAGCCCCTTCTTGTTCCACCAGTGCACAAATTAAGATCCATAAACACATGGATGAGCAAGTTTGCTGTGGAAGAACTGGACTGACTGCACAGAGTCCTGATCTCAAGCTGATACAATAGCGGTGGGATGAATTAGAGCAGAGACTGTGAGCCAGACCTTGTTGTCCTTGTGTGTGAGTTCGCTTCTGGCGCTTCTGGAAGAATGGTCAAAAATTCCCATAAACACCTTGTGGAAGGCCTTCCCAGAAGAGTTGAAGCTGTTATACCTGCAAAGGGTGGGCCTAAATCATATTAAACCCTATGGATTAAGAATGGGATGTCATTCAAGGTCATATGCATGTGAAGACAGACAAGCAAATACTTTTGGCAATATAGTGTATTTTCTGTGGCTACTAGAGGTCTAAGTAAGCTGAATAAAACCTGTTAAGTTGGAGTGTTGCTGTAGGTCTTGGCAGAACAGACTGCATTTATATGTGGAAAGAAATTATGTGGGACACAGTTTGACAGCAGGGGGTATTTCACAGCTACGGAAAGGAGATGGCCACACATAAATCCACCAATCTATTTCAAATGAAATTTCAAAAATTGAAGGTAAAAATGCAAACACTTTTAGAAGAAAAAAAAGGTGATTTCACTTTAATGTAAAAAAAAAGAGAAAGAGAGAGAGTAAGAGAAAAAGAGAAAGAAAAACAAAAATGCTCTAATGAAATATTGCCTAAATACTCAAAAAAAAATCAAACATCTTTTCTGTTTTTTTTATTGCTAGGAGTCATCAGAAAATCATCGTGTTTTTCCTCAAATGCTTGAAAAGAAGGCAGTTTGACTTATTTAGGTTCATTATGACATTATGCCTCTCATCCAAGAGGCATCTCCAATTCTAAACAGCTGACAGAGAGTCCTAGGTAATCAACCCATAATGGGTTTTAATCCTTCCATTGGAGGTGGTCCTGTGAGTCATTGACCCACTATTAATCACATGATGTGTCACATCAGCTAAGGTGGAAAAAAAGGCATAGGTCATTTCTATAACCAGGGCCAATGCATGAAACCTCTGAGAGACATTTTCCCACCCCACCATCATGTGACCTATTGAGGTCACCTGAGGCAAGGTGTGAGTGGAGGTTGAAATGCTTGGGAAGGGATCTCGAGACTGCGTTGTAGGTGGCTGACAGCTGACATTGTAAGCCACCACCTCTGTTGATAGTTGTTCACAATGGGCGTTAGATGGCCTATGTTACTCCTCTCTCAAATCATCTTCTCAGTCCATAATATAAGCATTGGCGTCCTCAAAAGAGTTGCCTTTGGGTCATTCCATTCAGTTCACGCAGTGAGTTAAACCTTACCCCATCAGATTTTGATGAAATTTGGTATATCCGTAATCTTTGGTGAGAAAAGGCCAATTTTCAAATTTCAGCTCAATCGGAGCAACAGTTCCTGAGATCTCGCCATTTCTTTTTTCACTTTTCATGAAAAAGGCCTCGACATCTGAAATTCAGATGACTATAACTGAGCAATCAGTGGTCTGATTTTCAAAAGGTATCTTTGGAAAAGGATTTTACATAAGATGTCCAGATCTGCTCTTCTGAGAATATTTATGCACAATGACCTTTTGACTTACTTTTTGACCTTGAAATTGACAAATTCCATCCATTTTCTTCCACTTATCCAGGGCAGGGTCACGGGGGCAGCAGCCTAAACAGAGAAGCCCAGACCACCCTTTCCCCAGCCACCTCCACCAAATCATCCGGGGGGACCCCAAGGAGTTCCCAGGCCAGCCGAGAGATATAATCTCTACAGTGTGTCCTGGGTCTGCCTCCTCCCTATAGGACATGCCCAGAACACCTCTCCCAAGAATCACCACTCCTCCGTTAATCGCCACCTTATTGTGGTGGAGGGGTTTGTGTGTCCCAGTGATCCCAGGAGCTATGTTGTCCAATTGAACTGAATCGAGTATGGACCCTCTCACTTGACCAGTGAGAAACCAGCAGCTTCCTGGAGTGCTGCTGAGCGATAGTGTTGTTGCGTAAGTTGCTAATGTTCCCCCCAAAAAAGGCATAACCGCGAATGTTCCCAGCTGTTAAGGTAAGGCATGAATTTCCTTACCTCCTGTCCAGTCAGGATACTGGTGAGTTTTTAATTCTTTAATTCACAAACAAAGATATTCAGACAAAATAGGGTAAAATATACCAAAAGTTTTTTGGTGTATTTTAAACTGGCTTAGACTTTACAGAACTGGACTTTTTTTCTGTTAGGTGCTCTGTTGACGTCTCAGCCAGAGCCCCAGGTCATAAAAATATAAGGCTCACTACATTCCAAAGGCAGTGATTGCTGGTTGAATTAGGCCGAACTGCAGTGGGTGGGAAGAGTTTTGCCTGGCTTTATGAGAACAGCAGCATGACCGGCTGTTGCTGGCCTTAGTCAAACAATATAATATAATTCCTATGTGTGTTTCATAAAAATTTGAAACTTTTGACATTTTCCTATCATTCCTATTAATGAATTAAATAAATTAATAAACAACAAAAATAAGAAGCGCCAACAGCCCTGAAAACCCTCCTGAGGCTATCGTTGAATCAGCCAGGTTACAATTTCAACAATCTAATGGTAATGAATTTGAAGTCCCTATTTCTCAGAATAACATGCATTTCCCTACAATCCTGCTGATACTCTTATGCTGATTAATGAGGCTCAAGGTTAAATCGCAAGGTTAGAATCTGAATGATCAGAAGATGAAATACCTGAGGAACTAATAAATGAAATACACAGACTGACGGAAATTACACCTGAATCCCTTGAAGTTATGAGCGACAGAAATGTTTGTCAAATCCTGTTTGAATGCGTTCAGTACGCAGACACGCTCAGAGGACAAAATATAGTAGACCACTGAGATAAAAATATTATTAATGCACTGATCACAACATTTCCTTACCCTCCACATCCACAGGTGTAACAAACCAAGAAAGTAATAAGTCATTACAACAAGGTTGAAGTGCAGAACAAAATAATGATAGTCATTCAGCCTGCTACAGTGTCAAGAAGTAAATTCATTATTGTGGAAGTTAGACAAATTTTGAATTTTCTGCTTCCTGAAAATGTTCCTGACTACAGTTTATATTATTTGGGGCGAGGAGAAGTGCAAACGATGGGTTAAACAGGATTCTTGGGCTTGCACATCACAATGACATGGGTCACCCAGCCCATTGGTCTTTTTAACAAAACTAACACCAGACTTTGATGCACAGCACTGTTCCCACTAAAAGTAGAAGAGGAAGCAGAAACAGCCTTTATTGTCCCGCAAAGGGGAAATTCAGGTGTAACAGCAGCAAAAATATAAAAACAACATTACAAGATTAACGATGCTACAACAACTACTACTACTACTACTACTACTACTAATAATAGTAATAATAATAATATATATACTGTACAGGAATATAACCAGCTATGGGCTCACTTCAAAATGTACATGATGTGCCTGTGTGTTGAACCTTGAACAGGACAGAGTATTTACAATATACTATATATTACCATACAATATGTACGTACATACTATTGATTGTGGTTTTGTTGGGAGCAGTGATTATTATAGAGTCTTACAGCTGCTGGGAGGAAGGAGCTGCGGTAACGGTCCTTTGTGCATTTAGGATGCAACAGTCTGTCACTGAAGGAGCTCTCCAGTTCAGTAACAGCTTCATGCACGGGGTGGGAGACACTGTAATGCCTTTTTTATGTTTATGTTTGATATGTATGCATCTGGTGCTGGCCCGGCCCCGTCCGTCAAATTCCAAAAAGTCAATGTGGCCCCAGAGCCAAAAAGTTTGCCTACCCCTGCTCTAGCTGATTTCCCCAAAGCCTTAGGGTTTACAGATAACCTTAAAGGATTTTCCACATGGTTTCAGCTCTAGGGCTCATCTGTAATATATAGGTCCTTTTCCTCCATCCTCTGCTTATAACATTAAACACATGACATCAGCTAGAAGTGGAGATTTTTTTCTAAAGTGATGTGGCCCTCCAGAACCTTTGTCCCCCGGCGAGGGTTTGTATGGGGGAAGAACTTGCTCAGCACAGCTCAGATATACGGCTGCAATGGATGAGCAAATCAATTATGTCGACATCACATTACTTATATCCGTACGTAAACAGTAGCTGCTCATGGGCATCCCAGACTTATTTATAGAGATCTTCAAGAATCCCAAAACTATTTTGGTTTCATCAGAGTGCTGGTCTACCCACCTAGAGGGCTTTATTTTTCTGTTACCATATAGAACCATAGCAATAGTTACTAGTAATGAGGAGAGAGCCTTGATGGGGGTGTGGACAACTCCTGAGTTTAATCTGGCTCTGAAAAAGGGGTACAAGGTGGCTAAAATCACAGAGATATGGCACTTTGATAGAGCATCACCATATTTAAGGAGCATGTGCAAACGTTTTTAAAGGAAAGCAGAAAGCTTGAGGCTACCCTACAGACATCACCAATGACGAGAGCAGGAGGAGTTATATTAAATACTATCAGATTATCCATCCATCCATCCATTCTCTTCCGCTTATCCTGTTCATGGTCGGGGGGTGGGGGTGGGGGGCTGGAGCCTATCCCAGCTGGCATAGGGCACAAGGCAGTGTACACCCTGAACAGGTCACCAGCCTGTCGCAGGGCTAACACAGAGAGACAGACAACCATTCACACTCACATGCACACCTATGGGCAATTTAGAGCAACCAGTTAACCTAACCCCAGTAACTGCATGTCTTTGGACTGTGGGAAGAAACTGGAGCACCCGGAGGAAACCCACGCAGACACATGGAGAACATGCAAACTCCACACAACTCCACACTGTCAGACTAATCAGGGAATTGTATTAGACCCAGAAAAAAAAAATTACATTTAACACTGCCAAAAGGCAAGCAGCCAAACTCTGTTTAAATAGTCTTTGGGGGTCAGAGAAATGATCTATCACAAAGAAAACTTGAGTGTGCACCTAAATAACAACCTCACCTGTAGCAACAACACTTCCAGTCTGGTCAAGAAGGTTCACCAGTGCCTCTAATTGCTCAGGAGGCTGAGGCGTGCTGAACTAAGAAGGTCAGTCCTCTCGTCATTTTACAGCTGTGTGGTGGAGAACGTCCTGTGCTCCTGTATCAATGTGTGGCACGGAAGCTGCTCTGCAGCAGATAAGAAAGCTCTACAGAGGGTGGTGAAGGCTGCACAGAGGACTGTTGGAGTCAGCTTTTCCATCACCACAGACTTTTGCACCTCCAGATTTAGAAAAAGGTCCACCTACATCATGGACTCCACCCACCCAGCGCACAAACTTTTTGTTCTCCTGCCCTCAGGCAGGAGGTGGCGGAGCAGGACCACCAGACTGAAGAACTGCTTCATCCCTAAAGTTATAAGATTGTTGAACTCTGGTGAGGCTGTGTAGCTGTAAAGCGTTCCCTCTGTCCATCTTAATATTGCACATACTTCTGCTACTGTTGCTGCCGTTTTTGCACATACCCATTCATGCTACTTTCGCTCTACCGTGGCACCATGTGCCGCTATTTTTTATTCTACATTTTAAAGTTGCTTATTTGTATAATTATTTTGTTTATTAAGCAATACCTAACTGAACCAAGTAACCAACATAA